>JALGBA010000264.1:2005000-2027500 GCA_023970755.1 Azemiops feae | reverse complement strand
CCCTCCTCTCTTTCTCTCTCCTCTCTCTCTCTCTCTCTTTCTCTCTCTCTTTCCTCTCCCTCTCTCTCTTCTCTCTTTCTCTCTTTCCTCTCCCTCTCCCTCTTTCCTCTCTCTGCTCTCTCTTTTCTCTCCCTCTCTCTCTCTTTCCTCTCTCTCCCTCTCCCTCTCTCTCTCACTCTCTTTCCTCTCCCTCTCTTTCTCCCTTTCCTTTCTCTCTCACTCTCTCTTCCCCTCCCTCTCTCTTTCTCTCTTTCCTCTCCCTCCCTCCCTCCCTCCCTCCCTCTCTCTCCAGGTGAGGAGAGAGAGAGAGAATGAAAGGCAGACGGCGCTGAAGGGGCGGGGAGGGGGAGGGGGCAGGAGGCAGCAGAAGGCGCTGAAAGGCGCCCGGGGCACCACGGACCGGCCCGGGGAGACGCGTGGCCGGCTTGGGTGCCCAGGGAGCAGCCCGGGGATGGCCCAGGGAGCAATGCCCCCACCGGCCGCCGCCCCAGCCGGGACTGCCGCCCGGACTGGCTTGGGGAGACACGTGGTCGGCTCGGCTGCCCAGGGAGAGGCCCGGGGATGGTCCAGGGAGCGATGCCCCTGCCGGCCGCCGGCCCAGCCGGGACTGCTGCCCAGGGGGCAGCAGGAGGAAGAAGGGGAGGAGGAGGAGGAGGGCGAGGAAGCCGCCGCTGCCCCAGCCAGGACTCCACGCTGCCCAGGCTTGCCCTCCACCCATGAGATGTAGCCGTGGTGGGCCGCTGGGGGGGCTGGTGCCATGCGGCCCGCTGGCCCTGGCCGCGGTGCTGTGGTTGCTCTGCCTGACTGGCCCCTGCCAGCCCCTCTGCTGGCCCAGCTGCCCCCCCCTGGGTGCCCCTCTTGTCCCGGCGTCCGCCCAAGCCGCCCGGGGGCAGCAGGAGAAAGAAGGGGAGGAGGAGAATGAGGGTGAGGAAGCCGCCGCCAGGCCCCAGGAGGAGGCGCCCCCCACGGGTCCAGCCAGGGCTCTTCTGCTGCTGGTTGGAAAATGCCTCCCCCTCCCTTTCTCTCTCTCTCCCCCCCCTGATCTTCTGCTCACCTCACATTCTTCGCCGACAAGCTGACTGGGCTGGCTTTAAATTGGCTCTCCTCTCCTGCCATTGTTGTGTCTCCCTCTTCCTTCCTGGCAGCCAGGACTCCGGCGCGCCTTCCCAGCCAGCAAGGCCAACGGTCGCGCCGGCTGGGGATCACAGGGGCTGCTCTCCCTCGGGGCCGTGGCTTGCGGGAGGGCTGGCCCGCTCAGCGGAGGCTCCGGCGGGCCGCTCCCAGCAGGGATCCTGGGGCTTCCCCGCGCGGCTCCCCAGCCACATTTACCTCGGACGGGACCAGCCCGGGAAAGGGACTTCCTGGCCGCGCTTCTCCCAGGGGGCGATGCACCCGGGCACAGGGTCAATCAGGAGCCCTGCGAGGGGGCAAGTCCGCATGAGAGAGAGAGAGAGAGAAGGGAAGTGCAAGTGCCTCTCTCTGTCTCTGTCTCTCTCTCTGCAAATGGCGGAGGAGGCTCGGAGCCGCAGGTTGCCGACCCATGCACTAGACTAGACACACCCAATTCCTGCAACCGTTAATCATATGTTTTAGGGTCCAGACCCTAATCATCTTTGTTGCTCTTCTCTGCACTCTTTCTAGAATCTCAACATCTTTTTTTTATCGTGCTGACCAAAACTGGATGCAGTATTCCAAACATGATCTTATTAAACCAGTATAAAGTGATACTAATGCTTCATATGTTATTGTTAACATCCCTCTGATGATGCAGCCTAGGACTGCATTGGCTTTTTTTGGCAGCTGCAGCACACTGCTGGCTCATATTTAAGTGATTGTCCACTAGGGCTCCTAGATCCCTCTCAAGTTACTGTGGTTGACCAATGTACCTCCTATTCTACACCTGCACATTTGGTTTTCTTGCCTAAGTGTAAAACTTTACAATGAGAAAATGCCTTCATACAATATTTTCATTATTCTTTGAGTCTTTGATACACTTTTTCTGGAATCCCATATCTTGTCAGTTATTGACTTTTGGACATCGCCACCTCATATGTAAAAAAACCTTCTGCTCTGTTAATCTCTACAACATTTGTTGCTTCTTACTGTGAATGAAGCCAATTTCACTGAGAGATGAGAAGTAGATCACAAGCATACATAACGATAAAAAGACTCCATAATCTAATGCACTAAGCCCGAAGTTTCATATTTTCCCACATCATTTCATCCACAATTTTTTAAAAAATGTATTTTTGAGAAGTTTTAAATATCAACACATTTATTCACTTAGATCTACCATCCTCTTTTTCAGTACTTTTTTTGTTAAGTAATTCAAGTACCTAAATTCACTTGCCCCCCCTCTTTTTTTTGTTGTTGTTGTTGTTGCTTGCAATAGCAGAAGAATTGTTTGGAATCTATTTTTTCTGAACATCAAAAGGAGGCATAACATTTTCCCCCTCTTAAACTTACAAGGAAGTAGAAGAAAATTAGAATGTGAAGCAGTGAAATACATTGAAATGGAAAAACTTGCTGCAGCCAGCTTGGCCAAGCCAGCTCACTGCCACCAGATCACCACTGCCAAATTGTCTCTGTCAACTCACAGTGGCTAAGATACCACAGGACAACTCCATATGCCCAACTCTCTGTGGGGGAGTTGAATGGCCAGAGGGAGAGCTGCCGGGTGGGCAAGTGAGCAGACGGACAGAGTGCAGACCGCATTGCAATGGTGGTGGTGGGGGCAGTGGCAACCAGGGGCTTTCTATTTTCACATCCCCCACCATCACCCCACTGCACTAGGCTCCAAGTGGAAGAAGCTGGCGATGGCAGCAGTGGCGGCGGTTGGGGAGGGCAGCCAGGAGGCAGCAGAGGTCTGGGACTTCCCATTTTCACACCCCCTGCCAATGCAGGTGGCTCAGAGTCTGGCACAGATGCTGATCCCCACTATGCTTGAAGCCACTGCTGATACTGCTGAACCAGATGCTGATCCATATCAGGCTCAGAGCCCCCACCAATGCTGTCAATCTGGAGTCTGATCCACACCTGGCTTGGAGCTGCCACCGATGTTGTCGATCAAGATACTGATCCATACTGGGCTCAGAGCAGCTGCCAATGCCGCGTATCCAGATGCTGATATCTGCAAGGCTTGGAGCTGATGCTGCTGGGCTCAGAGCTCAGTGCAGCAGTTGTGTGTGTGAAAATGGGAAGCCCTCGGCTGCCACCGCCTCCCTGTTGCCTGCCTCAATGTGCTCATAGCTCTGCCCATCTGCTCACCCACCCAGCTCTTCCTCTGATCACTCACAGTGAGTTTTCCCCACGGCAAGTTGGCCCTGTGGAGTTGGCCTATGGCGACTAGTCGGCTGTGAGTTGGCAGAGATGACTTGGCAGTAGCAAGCTCATGGTGGTGAGTTGTCCTAGATGCAAAATATATAGCCAAAATATATAGCCAGAAGCCTGGAGTTTACTGCGCTTAATAGTTTTTGCCAGTTTTTTTTTCTGAAGCTTTCAAATCAGTCTGGACTCCTGGCAATTGCCTGGGTGAGTCCCTGCAGTTTTCTTCACAAGATTTTCAGAAGAGATTTTTCCTTGTCTTCTCAGGGCTGAAGAAAGTAGCAGTCACAAAGCTGGCTGGGGGTGTAAAGCAGGATTAGAACTCTCAGTCTCCCAGTTTCTGTCCCGGTGCCTTAATCACTACACCATACTGTATCTGTGCTTAACAACTTAGTTATCTGTAAAAACGCTGCTAATCTAATTTTTTGCATGTCTGCAAAAAGGTTAATTTACCTCCTTACTGAACTGTTTCTGCATCTCCAGAGAGTTTTGTTTTAATTTTGTTTTGTTTCATTCTACTCCCTCATCACGGTCAGACTATTTACTCAAAAGAAAAACTAGACCTGATGTTGCACTTAAAGAAGCAACCAAAGCGGAGATGGAGAAATAACCACATTAGACCATAGTTTACAAACAGGGTAATTTTCTCTAACTATGAGCCCTCCAGAATCCTTCCAGAACTTGGAGATGTTTTTCATCCCCTGTCTGTATGGTCTGGATTCCATGTCCCTTCGTGGCTTTGGTTTTAAACTTAAAAAATTAATCAACCCATTCCAAACTGTAGTTTGATTAGGTTTATTTAGTCTTTTAGATTCTTCCTTTTCCAAACACAAGAAAATAATTAGAAAGTCTGGACCTTAAAAACAGGCAGATCCTGATTCCTAAGTGAGAAAACTTGAAGTTTCCACACACACTGAGGGATACAATGTCAAGAAAGTGGTCATTTTTTTGGATTTGGAGGTGAGATAGAATAGAATTCTTTATTGGCCAAGTGTGGTTGGACACACAAGGAATTTGTTTCCGATGCATAAGTCCTCAGTGTACATACAAGTAATAGGGATGATCATGATCATAAACAACATGAAAATACATTCATCATAAATCATAAAATACAACACTTCATCATAAATCATAAGATACAACACTTAGTGATAGTCATAGAATACTAGCTAAGCAAACAACATAAATCATACTAGGATATTAAAAAACAATGTAAATTGTAAGATACAAGCAACAAAGTTGTAGACATAAGAAGATGATAGGTAATAGGAAAGATGAGGAATATCATAGTAATGCAGCTTTATTAAGTAGTTTGACGGTGTTGTAGGAATTAGTTGTTAAGCAGAGTGACAGCACGGGGAAAAAAACTGTCCTTATGTCTAGTTGTTCTGGTGTGCAATGCCCTATAGTGTCGTCTTGAGGGAAGAAGTTGAATAGTTTATGTCCAGGATGTGAGAGGTCTGTAGATATTTTCACAGCCCTCTTTCTTGCTCGTGCAGTATACAGGTCCTCAATGGAAGGCAGGCTGGTAGGAATTTTTGCAGTTCTAACTATCCGTTGAAGTCTGTGTCTGTCTTGTCTGTCTTGCAGTGCCAAACCAGACAGTTATAGAGATGCAAATGACAGACTCAATAATTCCTTTGTAGAACTGTATCAGCAGCTCCTTGGGCAGTCTGAGCTTTCTGAGTTGGCGCAGGAAGAACATTCTTTGTTGTGCTTTTTTGATGACATTTTTGATGTTAGGTGTCCATTTTAAATCTTGAAATATTATAGAACCTAGAAACTTGAAGGTCTCTACTGTTGATACCATGTTGTCTAGTATTGTAAGAGTTTGTAGAATAGTAGGGTGTCTCCTAAAATCTACTATCATCTTTACAGTTTTGAGTGTGTTCAGTTCAAGATTGTTCCGGCCGCACCACAAAGCTAGTTGTTCAACCTCCCGTCTGTATGCAGATTCATTGTTTCTCGAATGAGGCCAATCACTGTTGTATTATCTGCAAACTTCAGTACTTTAACAGAAGGATCTTGGTATATGCAGTCATTGGTATATAGAGAGAAGAAAAGTGGAGACAACATGCAGCCCTGAGGGGCCCCTGTGCTAATTGTACAGGTATCAGATGTGATTTTGCCTAGCTTCACTTGCCGCTTCCTGTCTGTTAGAAACCTTATGATCCACTTACAGGTGTGGTCAGGCATGGCTAGTTAATTTGGTTTAGTGAGAAGAATATCTGAAATGATGGTATTGAATGCCGAGCTGAAATCTACAAAAAGGACCCTTGCATAGGTCTTTGGAGATTCAAGATGTTGCAGAATGTAGTGCAGAGCCATATTAACAGCATCATCTGCTGATCTATTTGTTCGATAGGCAAATTGCAAGGGGTCTAACAGTGGATCGGTGATGGTTTTCAGGTGGGCCAGCACTAGCCTTTCAAAGGTTTTCATAACTATGGATGTCAGAGTCCTTTCTTCCCCTCAATGGAATCAAATCAGATCTTTGGGTGACTGGAAAGTTTATACTAATCAAGTCAATGAGATTCCAGAAGACAGCCTAAGGGATTATCTATCTCCTGCGGGATCTGCCCAGCCAATGTGAATTGGCAGCTCTGGATTCCTTCGAGTAAACAGAGCCTTCTATGATAGTGTGACCCTGGAAATGCACCTCCTCTGTAGCAGTGTCTGTCCTCTGGAATGAGAACCTCCCTGAGATCTGGATGGAGGACAGAGACCTGCTGATGCTTCAAAGGGCTTTGAAGACCAGGCCCTTGATCAGAGTCATTGAAGCCTCCTTTGGGCTATTAAGTTTGTTCTTCTTCATTCCCATCTGGGTTTTTTTTTCTTTTTTTCTTTCACTCTTTCCATCTTCACTCCTCATTTTTGTCTATCACTGTCATTTTTGTTTGTTTTTATACTTTTATTTATACTCCCCCCCCAAATCATTGGAAATCAATATACATTTAATTAATAAGAACAACAAAGCATCAGAACAAATATAAAACCAGACTAATTTAAAAGCCTACACTAGTTTTCTGCCATTATTATTTATTGTATATCACCCTCTTTGAGGAAGATGGGTGGTTCAGAAATTGGAAAATAAACAAACAAACAAATAAATAAATAGTTATGGCATTCTTCTTGTATGCATTAGGATAGTTTTCTTTGGTTCTTTTGTGGCCTTCATAAACCTTTGGAATCTCTGTTCCTAACAACAATTGGAAATGTGTGATGTATATGTTTTAAAGTACAATGTTCTCCTCTAATCAGAAAATAAAGCAATAACTTTCACCTGGGAAATGGTTTTATGATATTTACAACAGCTACATCCTGCAGCCTCAGGATGTGAGTCTCCTGTTGGGAATGTCAAATGTTATACAGTAAATCAATCAGATAATTAGCACCTGAGGAGGTTGTCTCTGAAACCCTGTTAAGCACCCTATGACCAATGGAAGGAATAGATTGCCCATGCTTCTTTCCCAGATATATGCTTGTTCCTGGAAACAGGGGGAGTGTTTCTATGGGACTAGCGGAGGTTTCCCTAAGACTGGACCACACCAGAGCAAGGCAGACAAATGGCCTTTATGCTGCCACTTCTGCCCTGAAGACACTTGGTGCAACATACTTATTTTATTAAAGATGAAACTTCTTGCTCCAATAAACACCAGGCAACACACAGATTTTTCTCTCCTATTTATTTCCACAATGAGTTGGAATGAGATGAGGGTCAGTGACAGATGAGAAAAGCTCATTCAATGAGATTCATGGATGTCTGTAGGTTTTGCTTTCCTTTTGAAAAATTTGAACATTCCCAAGTCCTCAATCAGCAGATCCTAGAGAATATCACCCATTTAGACACTTTCATTGGCATTCCCATCCCCCCAAAAAGGCTACCACATCTGGAGTCTGTATGAAGAGAGAGTTAAGGCTTGGCCTTGTTTGCCCAGCTTGCAACAGAGTGCATCAGCAGCAGCAGCACCTTTCCTCTCCATTCCGGGAACCAGCCGGGATTTGGGAGCATTTACCTCCCCTTTCTGACCTTCACTGAGATTGGGCTCAAAGTGGATACAGAGCAGAGGATCACTTTACTGGCATGCTGATAGACATTATTAAGAGGCAGAGAACTTTGATCATTTTCTCTTTGTCTATGGTCATCATTTGTCTCAGTCATGCATGTCATGGTTGTCCCAAAGGTGCTTTTCCAAAAGGCAACTGGACTTTCTTGCATTTTTTAAAAAAAGTGTTTTACTTCTCATCCAAGAAGCTTCTTCAGTCCTAACTGTTAGAACTGTTCTAACAGTTAGAACTGAAGAAGCTTCTTGAATGAGAAGCAAAATGTTTTCAAAGAAAAAACCAAGAAAGATCAGTTGCCTTTTGGGAAAATCACCTTTGGGATTCTGCTCTTTGCTTTGGAGAAGTGACAGTGGGCAACAGCCTTCCCTCTAAGAATTTACAATAAACACTCAAAAGGAGCACATGGCTCTGAACTTCAGAGGAAAAACTCCAGAGTGTTGCCCACTGAAAGCTGTTTTCAAAGTAATGTTATCAGCTTTCAAGATTGATGGCATTTGCTTATGCTTTAATAAATTACAGTTATATGCAAATTAATTAACAACCAGCCAGTTTCTTTATTGACATTTACTGATTTCCAGAATAGTTATTTGTATCAATGCAATAAAATTTCAGGTTGTTATGGGACTCCAAAGCCAAGAAGACTTTAAACTCTGAACTTGTCAAATGATAAGAAAGAAAAATCTGCAGAAATTCTAGAAAAATCTCTATTGATGACCTGAAAAGAACTGGGAAGCTGCTGCTCAGGTTTCTAATGTTTAAAATCCTTTCCCATAGTTCTTGTGGCTAAAAAGCTCATATAACAAGAATCCATGTTCTGTCATTTTACCCTGTTTACTCTGACATTCAAATCCTAAAGCCTAGCTCAACTTTTAAGATTTCTGATAACCAAAACCTGTACTCTAAATAAACTTTCATTTCAGTTTTAAGATAACATAATAGATCAGAATTTTGGCTGCAGAGATAATGGATATTGGTTGACCAGGATTTTTTTCAGCTTAGCTATAGATCATCTATGATAGGCAGAAAGGTTTGGTTTTTCCCCCACTCTCTGGCATTTTGTAATATATCTCATCCTGGCTTTATCTTTTCCTGCTAACACTATAACGATATGACCATGTGCTGTGGACTTTAGACAAATTATATTGTCTTGTGCTAGATTAAAAACTGAACAAGGATGTCATGAAAACAACTACCTTCACCTGCCATAAACATGTTTTTCATAGCAATTCCCACAATTCCAAGGGAATACAACCCAATTTGAAATGTATTTATTTATTCAGTCAATGACCAGCAACATCAAATAATAAAATAAGAGATAAAAGACAGGAAATACAATCAGGATGAAGAAAAAGAACTAAGTGCAATTATATATTGACAATTATAAAATCAAATATGATATACTCTAAACACCTTATTACAATAATAACATATTTGTTAGTGTTTATCTCACTAATAAAGCTAGTATAATAAAACTATACATTAAAATATATGTTCTTTAAAATTATTAGAAAATAACTAAGCAAAGTATTGATAAGAATAAGGTTCTTTAGTCTTTAACTGATTTTTCCTTATTATCATTGCAGCAGCACAAAATGTTGTGACTACACGAGTCGTGGCTGGATTTGAATCCTGAAGAAATTATCTGATCTTCCTAGAAATCTCTAATAAAGGGAGAATGTACTGTAAGGTTTTTCAGCTCAGAATTCTAATAAACCCAAAAAGATTCTGAACACGGGGCTACTGAAAGAACATAGCTTTATTCCTTTGATCAAAGCAATAACCGAGTGTCCCAATCTCTTGTCACACACACACTGCGCGACAGAGGAGAAAAGGCATGCCCTAATCAAAAAGGTTCTTCCTTTTATAACTAATACATTTTCCCCCTTAACATTGCAAGATTTCTGCGCATCTAAAGATTTCTTCCTTCGTTTGAATTTCCTTATCTATCAAGCTTGTTGCGTCTCTAAGCTCTGAATACACAATAGCTCAATAGCTGGCAACTAGCCTAGAAACTTTCACTTGTACTTTCCAGGCTAAGTTGCAGCAGAAAAGCAAAGGGATACATTTTAAAGCTACAGCAGAAAAGCAAGAAGCGAAGCGATACATTTGCGAGCTGAGAAAAGGGGGGGGGGAGAGAGAGAGAGAGAGAGAGAGAGAGAGAGAGAGAGAGAGAGAGAGAGAACGCTACTGTATGTTGCAAGCTATAGCAGAAAGTAGAGAGTATACTATTGAATAGCTCTTTTAGCAAAAACTAGGATTTTTGATTTATTGAAATTGAGGACCAGATTGTTTTTTCTACAGTATTTTAATATTGCTACAATAGCTCTCTTGAGTCCAATAGGAGTTTGTGAAATAATAGCAGCATTATCAACATAAAGAAGTATTGGGATTTTGCATTGTGCTAAGTTAACCCAGATGGAAGTATGGGTTGTGCAAAAGGTCAATCAGGGAATTAATGAAAAGATTGAAAAAGGAAGGGGTCATGATACATCCTTGGTGTACTCCTTTTTGTACACTTATTGATCCAGATAAAGGCCCATGAAGGTTACACCTCACTTTTAAGGTGGAGTTGGAATATAATTTTTGTATGAGATAGAGGAGACATTTATTGATAGTGGTACTTTTTATTTATCCCAGAAGTCACTTCTGGATATTGAATCAAATGCCTGTTTAAAGTCAAGGAAGCCCACAAAAAGAGAAGATTTTTTTTTACATGTATATTTTTGTAGAAGGTGGCGAAGTACCAAAATATCGTCTACTGTTGATCTCTCTTCAAACATCTTAGGTAGTGAGTTTGACCCTCAGAAGGGAAGTTTTTACTTTTTCTGTCTGCCTTATTATATGTCCTCTTTAATTTTACACAATCCCTATCAAGCCATTTTTTATTCTTTATAACTTGCTTTCTGGAATGAGGCAGCATTCCATTAGTGAGAACTAATTTCAGATTGGCAATTAAGGCTTCAAACCCATCTAGATATGACCCCTTGAAATTTACTTTCTAGGAGATGTGCATGCAATTCTAGAGTTTCTGGGGCTAGCATCCATTTATTGACTTCAATTGCATTTTTCTCAGTCCATTTAATTCTCACCTGGATATTATAGTTATCAAACCTTGGTGGATAGACTGAGTTAGCTCTTAGAAATTTCCAGTGGAGTCTCAGAGTTAGAATTACTGGATAGTGGTCAGTTTTCAGATATAAATCTACCTCCATCTTCCATAAAAAAAATTCAAAGGCTACATGATACTATCCACTGATCCGTAGATTTTCTTCCTATCCCCCAATAGGTGTATTCTACTGGGTGGTCCCCACTTATGAAACCATTAAGGAATCATAGGTCTAGACATGCAATCACTTGTCTTGCACATAGACTTGCCCAGTTAGCTTTTAGGTCTTTAAATTTTCTAGAATACAAGGTTTCCTCTAGCACATTCTTCTCATAATGAATCTTAAATTAGTTAAATCGTGTATGATCATTTGGTCCCATCCTAATATTTAAATCCCCACATATAATTATCATAGCTGTGGGATATTTGTCTAAACAGTGAAGGATAAAATTTTCTGTGTGCTTCCAAATATTGTTGACCAGATTGTTTTTATTAAAGGAGGAAATATAAATGTTTAAAAGTAAAATTACCACCTGTTTGGATGAGAGCAAGATAGTCACAACCCATGGCTGTGAGGGAGGCAATGAGACACATTTGACTTGCAACGCTGTGCTAACTAGGGACACAATACCACCTTTAGATCTCCTACCCATCTTGCTCAGAGCAGCCAGGGTAGAGTTAACCCAGTAGCCATTTAACTCCACCTCTGAAGAGACCCAGGTTTCCTGTAGGAAGAGGACATCAAATTGTGATGTATACCGTTTCCCCGAAAGTAAGGCCTACCCTGAAAATAAGTCCTAGCTTGATTTTGGGGGTGGGCCTAATATAAGCCCTGCCCCCAAAATAAACCCTAGTTTTGGGGTGAGGCACACCCTTAAAAATCAAGCTAGGGCAGGGGTGGGGTGTGTAGATCTGCCCCATGCGCCCCACACCCACTTACTTTGCAGCCAGGCGTCTCCTCACCAGCCCACTTCTTCTGAGGTGTCTTCTGCAACCAGGCTGCATTTCTCAGTCACAGGCCTTTCTGGAAGGCCACTGCAGCCAAGAACTGAGCTATGGATTCAATCCATAGCTCAGTTCTGCAAGACATCTGCAGCCAAGGGCTGAACTATGGATTGAATCCATAGCTCTGTACTTGGCTGCATAGGCCTTCCAGAAAGATCTCTGACTGCAAAATGCAAACTGCAAAATGCAGGCCGGAATGCAGCTGCAGAAGAAGTGGACCTGCTGGATGGTGCTGTCAGTGCTGGAGGTGAGTAAGACATCCCCTGAAAGTAAGACCTGATGCCTCTTTTGAAGGCAAAAAAAAAAAAGACCCGGTCTTATTTTTGGGGAAACACAGGTAGTAAAAAAAAAAAGTTAGTCTTTTGATGGGGCTGACCAGCCAGCGATATTCCAGGTTAGAAGAGAAAGAGGCTAGCCACTTGGGCTTGTCAGGAGATATGGTTTTGACAAGAGGAAGCTGTGAGGTTATTATGTGGGCTGGGAGGTCGTCTGCAGCCATTTTGGCCTCCTCCAAAGGGTGGCTTGTCTCATATAAGTCCTGCATCAGCTCCTGGGGGTCTTGTTCAGAATGGATGACGCTGACATCATTTAATGATGCTTGTCTTGTGGGGGCCTCCTCCAGAGGTGTTGAGAAAAGAGATGTTAGGTCATGCTGCATTTGGCTCTGTGTCATTGGAGTCAGCAAGGATCCCATCCCCATCCCTTGATTTGTTGCTGGAGACACCATGGAATATCCTGATGAATGTAATAACTCCTCCTCAACTGCAAAATCCCCTACTGGCCCCTATTTTTTATAGGACCATTTTCAGGCAATCCATTATTCACTGAGGAGAAAGTGAGAGGCTCAATGTTTGGAGACACAAGGTCTATAAGTGGCTCAGCTGTGGCGATTGTGATCAACAAGGTTTTCTTCAAATTTTCTAGCTTAAACAATATATTTTCTTGTTCTTTTCTTGCTAAAGAGCCAAAAGCATTATTGAGGCCAATTTCTGTGACTGACTCCCACTCTTGCTCTCTTAAGGTTGGGAGTGAAAAAATAGCAATCTTGGGAGCTCGCATGTTAGCAATTAAAGATTTAACCTTTTCATCACAAAAGACTCTAGTAGAAAAAATTGAAAGGAAGCTAGATATGCCCTCCATCTCAAGTAGCGTCAAAGGGATGGTAGACTGCTTAAAGGACAAGAGTACCTGTTCCAATTTGGAGCATCCAGAAGTCATTTAAACAGCATGCAGATCAATCTGCCCACATTGACAGTGAAGAAGCTGACCTAAGGAAGCTAGAATTGCTCTCCTGGTATTCCTGTGTCCAACATTAAGTCTATTCATACAAATTCCGAGAGCAATCTGTTTTGTTTGCAGTGATTGGGGGGGGGGGGATACTTTGCTGGCTTCAAAGGAATTTTTAATATTTGTAACTTTCCCTCTCTCTACTTTATCAGGGAATAGACAGTTATTCTTAAAGACCTGTGGCTTTTTAACAAGTTCTTTAGCTATTTCTTTCGCTCTTTGCTCCTTACTGACATACTTGCCCGGAGTAGGAGATTTGACCATGTCTGTTATAAGGGCTTTTGTGGGAGTAAAAGGTCCTTACTTTTGAAGAAAACAACTATTTATGCTTACCAACAGCAAAGAGGTGATAGAGGGAATTGAAGTTGCAGGAACTTTAGGGGAGAGTGACCATGTCATATTAGAATTCAGTATAATACAGGCACAAGCAATAGAACATAATCAAACCAGTGTTTTAGACTTTAAAAGAGCTGATTTTAACAAACTCCCAGACAGCTAGGGGAGGATTCCACAGATGAAAATCTTTTTTTTTTAATATTAAGATGTAAAGTAAAATACAAAATACAAATCAAATAGTAGGACACAATGGGGAGGAAAAGGGGAGAAGAAAGTAAGGGAAAGGGAGGAAAAAGAAAAAAAGAGAGATTCCAACTTCCCCTGTTGCAATAGAACAGGGGTGTCAAACTCACCACGTCACGTGACGTGTCGCGACGTATCACGTTGTTTTCCCCATTGCCAGAGCTGGGGTGGGTGCAGTTTCAGCATGACGCATCTGACCCACGGGCTGGCAGTTTGACACCCCTGCAGTAGAATAAGACATTAACGTTGAGCCTCAACTTTTTACTTTTTCACAATAGTGAAAACTAGCCATTTCTGTAATAACAAATCAATCTAATCAGTGAAACCCAAAATCAAAGTTTCATTCTTTTCCACCTCAAGCACAAAGTCCAGAAGTGGTTTCCATGTAGAAACAAAGATACTTATATTTTTTCTTTAATCAAAACAGTCAATTTTGCCATCCCTGCCAACTCCATCAGCTTCTGTAACCATTCGTCCATAGTGGGAATTGAAATGTCCTTCCATTTTTGTGCATACAGTACTCTTGCTGCCATCAACATATACAGGATCAAAGTTCTGAATTTTTTTCCAAGTCTTTTTCCATTAAACCCAAAAGAAAAGTTTCTGGTTTCATGTTTATTTTTACTTTAAAAATTTTCTGTATCAAAATGTGAATCCTTCTCCAATATTTCTTTGCTTTATCACATGTCCACCATAAATGATAAAAAGTCCCTTCTTTACATTTACATTTCCAACATTCATTTGAAGTACCTTTATACATTCTAGATAACTTATCTGGTGTTAAATACCAGCGATACATCATCTTGTAGAAATTTTCTTTTTTTTAATATATATTTTATTGATTTTTTTTAACACTAACAACCTAGTGCTTAGTAAACAGCATGTTGTCTGGGTTCACAACAATCAATAATAGTCAATTTCTATCATATCGTATTCTACATAACAGCTTTCCTTGATTTTCTCTTCTTCCCATATTGTTCTCTTTTGCAAATATTAGGTTAATACAGTTCTTAGTATTTTAATAACAAAGAGGTTAAATATAAACATTTTTCTAACATTTTTCTGATTAGTAATAGCATCAATATAGAACTTCTTTTCTAGTTAGTCCTCTTGGTTGCGTTATATGTCCTGTTTTCAACATTCTCATTTAGACTTTTTCCCCACAAAATTGAAATCATTTTTATCTGTTAAGATTTTCTCAAAATTGATTTATGGTTAAATATCTAATATGTTTCCCTCACAATAATCCTCCCAGCAATTACATTTCTCATATCATAAAAAAAATACAATACTACTCAGAATAAGAAAGAAGAAAAAGAAGAAAAAGAAAAACATATCTCTCTCAAACTAAAATTCATTTATATCCCCCATTTTTTCATTTTTTAACTCTATTCCATTCAATATTTACTAATTAAGTAATCCATGTTATATTTTAACCATATTCAAACAAATACTTACCTTTAAAAATCACATCTGATAAGACAGTTACATTTCACATATCATAAAAAATATATATCTATTCCATTCAATATTTACTGGTTAGGCAGACCATATTATATTTTAACCATATTCAAACAAATGCTTAATCTTTAAAAATTGCTTCTGATAGGTCCAACCTTCTAATCCCTTGAATCTGATTTTAGTCTTTTTCTTTCACCAAATGGCTTTTCTCATCCATCTATTCCACTTAGTTAAAAAGTCTTGCCATTTTCTTGTGGATGTTGTTAAGGATGGGAGAGACAAATCAGGTAAGATGTTAATTTCTTTTATCTTTTTTTGTCTCTCAAGTCTTAGATTTTTTGGTATCTCTGTAATCCATTTTGTCAGACTTTTCTTCTTATCTTCGGCTTTATTTTGTGAATCTGGGGTGTAGATATCTCTTGCAGTTCCAGTGCTTCAGTCACACCTTGAGAGTTTTCCTCCATCTGCGTTAAATCACAATCCCTTCCATTGGTAGATTCTTTCATTTTCTGAAAATTCGTAAAGATATGTCCATTTATGTCATCAAAATTGTTTTTAATTTCATTGTGGTTTAGAGCCATTGTTGTTTGAATTAGTTGCAACATAGCGAGCATTTCTTCCTGGAAAGTATTTGATTTTTCTTGACAAGTTCTTTTTGCAAGCTCTGGAGATTCCATGATAGCTAGAATTCAAAAAAAATTTCTTTCTCTGAAAACAGCTTTAAAGTCACAGTCAATAGGTGTTTATCATCCAGGAAGGTCAGTTATGTTTTTTTAATTATAATCTTTGCTTATTATGGCTGGCCCAGAATGTTTTGTTTAGCTCTTTTTAAAGATCAAAGAAGTAGGTTATCTCATTCTGGGCATCCTGCCAATACTTATAAGAAAACAGCTAAAATTATATATTCTCTTCCACCACTAGATGTCAGCAACAGTGTGTTTTTGTCCCCCCCTTAATAGTTTAATTTGCCGCTTCCTTCTGTGGGAGGGTGGGGCAAAGCTCCTCCTCCTTTTCACTTTCGGAGGCTTTTTTGCTTCTTGGGGTATCTTTTCCAAAAGTTCAGGATATAAAATAGGAGAGAGAAGATTAAATTTCTCACCCAGTTTCAGCACGCTGTTCACCGATGTTCTAGTGAGTATTTGTGGACTTTGGCTGCATGTGGCTTGGGCTGGTTACCAAGATGGGGCCAGCCTTACTCCTGTCAGGTTAGAGGGAATTTCCCGATCGAACAGGACAACCGCCGTTGTTCCCGAATCCCTGGGGTGCCCCTCTTCTCTTTGCCGCCTCTTCAGGGTGGCTTTAGACCCATTTAGGATCCCCTGGCAGGATGAAAAGAGCCACGGGAAGCGGAGCTTTCGCAATCCCACAACCGTGTGCCAACGGGCAAAACTGGAAGTCCAGAAATTTTCTTTTAAGTTGTAATTCAATGTAAATTTTAAACTTTTCATCCACATATTCTCCCATTGTTCCAGAATCCCATTATAACCAAAATTCCTTGCCCATTGTATCATACAATGTTTTACATGTTCACTTTCCAAATTCAATTTCAACAGCATTTTATAAGCCTTAGCAATAATATGTTCATCACTGCCACACAATAATGTTTCCAATTCATTTTTAATGAAGTCAAACCCAAAATACTTTTTATCTAGTTTAAATCTTCCTTTCAGTTGTTGGTATGTAAACCAATGACAAACATAACCCTCTGATTCTAACTCTTCCCTTGATTTAAGAATAGGGTCACCTGAGTTGAAAAGTATTATTTTACCGTAGATCCACTAGTCCCGTTTCACAACCATTTCTTTTCTAAATAAAGCTTTCTGTGGGAATACCCAAAGAGGCAACTTTGTGGAGAATCTTGTTTTATACTTGTTCCATACTCGTAATATGGCACGTCTAACAAAGTGATTATTAAAATCAATATTACCTTTAACTTTATCATACTATAAATAACCCTGCCATCCAAACCTTAGTTCATGACCTTCCAAATCAAGTAGCCTCTTATTCTGGAGGTTCACCCATTCTTTTAACCAGGCCAGACAACATGCATCAAAATACAGTTTCAAATCTGGTAAACCCAAAACCCATCTTTCCTTAGCATCTTGCAATAACTTATATCTAATTCTTGGTTTCTTCCCTTGCCATATGAACTTGGAAATATCCCTTTGCCACTGTTTGAATGGAACATCAGTTGCAAGTATTGGTAATGTCTGGAACAGAAAAAGCATCTTTGGTAAAACATTCATCTTGATTACAGAGATCCTACCCAGTAATGATAGATGTAATTTATCCCATTTTTGATACCATTCCAAACTGGCACATAGTTATTTTGAAACAATTTTATATTTGTATTTGCCAACATAACCCCCAAATATTTCACCTTTTTTCTCAACCTTAAAACCCAACTTATTAGTCAGTATATCATTAACCTGAGGTGACATATTCTTAGTCAACATTGTCATGGATGAAAATCTTGAAGAGGAAATCAGCTCAAGAAGCTTGGGAAACTCTGAAAAGTACAACTATAAAAGTCCAGTCCATTTCAACATCATTAAAAAAGAAAACCAAGAAAAAAACAACATGGTTGCACAAAGAACTCTCAGACCAATTGAGAGAAAAAAGGATAGGTACAAAAAATGGAAAGAGGGACACATAACTAAGGCAGAATACCAATAAATAGCTCGAACCTGCAAAAGATGAAGTTAGGAAAGCTAAGGCTTTGAACAAAGTAAAACTTGCAACAAATGTCAAAAACAATAAATAACAGTTTCTTTCAACACATAAAAAACAAGAAAAAAGTCAAAGAAACAATCGGTCCACTAATGGGAGAAAATGACAAACAGGCAGTAGAGAGAAAGCAGAACTGCTTAATTCATACTTTGCACCTGTCTTCTCACAAAAAGAAAACAATACTCAACTTTCCCAAAACAGAACTGTAAATGACAGATTAGGATTCTTCTTCTTCTCCTCCTTGTGCCATATCCGTTATCGGACGTTGGCGATCATGTTGGCGATCCTGTTTTTATCAGCAGCCGCACGAAAAAGTGCTGCTGAGTTTTGTTCAAACCAGTCCCTTAGATTTTGAAGCCATGATGTTCTTCTTCTGCCTGGACCTCGTTTGCCATCAATCTTTCCCTGGAGGATTAAATGGAGTATGCCGTATTTTTCTGGGTGTCGCATCACATGTCCGAAATATTCTAACTTTCATTTTTTAATTGTTTTGATGATTTCCCTTGGCTTTCCCAGGCAGCTTATCACCTCCTCATTTCTGATCTTGTCAACCCAGCTTATACGTAACAGCCGCCTGTAAATCCACATTTCAAATGCTTCTAGTCTCTTCAGGTGGCCTTCTGTCAGAGACCAACTCTCTACTCCATAGAGCAGGATAGAAAAAATATAACATCTGACAAGCCTGATTTTCAGTCTTAGGCTTATGTCGTGACTGCAGAAGACCTTTTTCATTTTTCATAGTTTTGGGTTTATCATGCTTCTAGCAGACCGGGAGATTCTTAGCACCCCTGCCCCATTTAAGGGGCGCCCGTACCCAGGGCCATTGTTAGGTTTTGCCGCTATTAACATGATTTTCCTGGGAAATATATAGTGTAGTAGTCTTCCCTTTGCTTTCTACACCGCTGTGCACATGCTGTTCAAGTGGCTGCCACCACACCATGTGCTGTTCTTCTGAATCCATTCCAACCAATATGGTCTCCGCGTTCAGTCGATACTGGGGAGCCAGCTGCCACTCACCAGGCTTGTTGGTCCATGGGAGGTATTTGATTCCCTCCAACCCGCCATTACAGCATAAAAGCCATAATGGGTAGGGCCCCCCAATCTGCCACCTGGGGATGTGCTCTGTGGGGGTTCCAGGCTCCCCCTAAGAGGTTAGGATTGCAAATTAAAATATGCAAAAATAGGGTAAAAGAACACCTGTCAGTTCTAGACAGATTCAAATCACTGAGTCCTGATAGACTACATCCTAGAGTTCTGAAGGAATTGGCAGATGTGATTTCAGAACCATTGAAACATATCTTTCAAAATTCTTGGAGCACCAGGGAACTACCTGAGGATTGGAAAAGAGCTAATGTGGTCCCCATCTTCAAAAAAAGAAAAAAAAAAAAAACAGATCCAGGAAATTACAGACCAATTAACCTAACTTCAATATCTGGGAAGATCTTGGAAAAGATAATCAAACAACAAATCTGTGAACAACTACAAACAAAATAGTTATAACCAGTAGCCAACATGGGTTTGTCAAAAACAGATCATACCAAACAAATCTTATTTCATTCTTTGACAAAGTGACTAAATTAGTGGATCAGCGAAATACTGTGGACATAATATACTTAGATTTCAATAAAGCATTTGATAAAGTAGACAACCTATTTCTTGGCAAGCTAGAAAAATGTGGGATAGACAGCACACTACCAGATGGGTCTGTATCAGGCCAACAAATTGTACTCAACATGTAGTCCTCAATGGAACTATATTTACATGGAGGGAAGTAAGCAGTTCAGTTCTGGGCCCAATACTCTTCAATATTTTCATAAATGATATAGATGAGGGAATTGAAGGGGAACTCATCAAATTTGCAGATGACACTAAGCTGGCAGGAATACCCAACACCCCAGAAGACAAGCCCAGGATTCCAAAAGATGTTGACAGACTTGAACAATGGGCCCAAGTGTTCTTTCTATCTCTATTATTCTTTTTTTTTTGTAAACATTTTATTAATTTTCTAATTTTACAATCGTAAATACTTAATAAACAATGTGTTGTCTGGGTCCATTGGTAATTCAGTGGTACATATTAACTTTCTTAGTCTAGTTCCAATACTATACCATCCAGTGCTTCTTTGATCCTCTCTTCTTCCGATAATATGCATTTTTCCATACTGGGCAAATACAATTCTTGTTACTGTTAATACATATACAATTAAATATAGACATCTTCATCGCATTTTTCTGGTATTATACATAATATCAATAATGTCATTTTATAATATCTTTTCTAGCCAAAACATATCTCAATTGCATTTGCACTTAAAATCCATTTGTTCCATCAGTATCCTGTTTTTCCCATTTGTTTTTAAATTATTTCCATCAATGTTCAAAATATCTCTATCGCTTATAATTTTCTCATAATATATTATATTTGGGTAACCAAAAGCTTCCCTAATTCAAACCCTTTTAGAATTTTCATATTTCCCATCTCATAACAAAATATATTATTCTAGTTAGAAATCCTATCCTAGTTATAATAATACTTTTATTCCTAACAGTTATCTATTTTCTTAACCATATTCAAACATCTGTTTAATAATATAATATCCCATCTCTATCACTTATAGTGTTCTCATAGTAAATTATATTTGGATAACCAAAAGTTTCCCTCTTGGCATTTTCATATTTTCCTTCTCATACCAAAATATAGTATTCTAGTTGCATATCCTATCTTTCTAGTTATAGTAATACTTTTATTTCTAACAATTATCTATTCTCTTAGCCATGTTCAAACATCTATTTAATAATATAATGTCCCATCTAATAGAAAACCTCTATTTTCTTCAGTCTTACTCTGGCTTTCTTCCTTTGCCAACTAACTTTCCAAGTCAATGCATTTGAATCCTCAAGTAGTTCTTCCCCTATTTTTGTGTATATTGTTTGTAGTAAGAAGACAATTTGATTAAAGTATTTTTTGGAAGAACACTCAGCCCATTTATATTCATTAAACAGCCTCCCTCCTTCTCCAATTTTCCACAATTCTCCTGACAGCTTTATCTTCCATTGAATCAGCTCTTCTTCCTTATCCTCAAATGTGTTCTGAGATCTTGACAAGTAAGATATCTTTTCCATTTCTGGTATTATCACTGCATCTTCTAATTCTTCATTTGCCTGAGTCTGTCTGTTAATTCCTTCCTTTAAGTCCTCCATCTTTGGATCTGCTTCCTCTAATTTTCCTTCTATTTTCTGGGTTACTGGTTCCTTCTTTGTAGTCATTTTCTGAATTTGTAAGTTTAGATTAGAAAGTTGTTCTTTTATCTTCTTTGAGTTATTTTTAGTCTCATCATGAGCTAAGACAATTGTCTCTTGTATTGATTTCAACATAGAAAGAATTTCTTTCTGATATTCATCAACATTTTCTTGTTGTTATGTGAAGCTGGGGGTTTAGGAGACAAATGTTAGAGATGGTTTTTTACCATTTAAGACTAAGTGTGGAACATCCATTTTGTTTTTGTATGTGGTCTTTATAGTCCACATATAGTTTCAGTCAATTGTCATTTGAACTCCAAATTATCCAGCCTGCCTGTCAGTCCATCATTAGGCCTCCCCTAAACAAATATAAGCAAAGTCCAGGTTTTTCTGTCCAGTGAAAAACACATCCTTTCTGTCCAGTGAGAAAAGAAACAATTAAAAGTTATTCATCAATCAAAAGTTTATAATCCAAAGTGTTCCATCATCTTGATCAGTCATGCTTGTTTCTTCTACAGAGGAATAGTTCCATGACACAGTTCTAAAAGTCAGTTAGTTTTTATATTCATAATCTAAGCAGGCCAATTTCAAAATAGTTTATCATCTCTGCCATGCAGATAAGCAGCCCAAGAGTTTTTTTCCCTTCCTTCCTTCAAAAGTGAAAGTTTCCAAGGAAAACCAAAGTCTTATCTGAGTCTGGGCTTCAGGCCAAATTTCCTTTAAGCATAATAAATTGTAGTGCCATGGTTCACCACTAGATGTCGTTAACGCCTTCTTCCAGCTTCAAACTTATATTGCAAGCTTTTCAAGTCTCTTTTTTAAAAAAGTCTCAAAAGCACTTTTAGTCTCCAAATTTCAAGGCTATATATCTATATTGATTCCAAATTAATTTTCTCCATTTTCCCCCAAGCAGTTAGTTTGCCGCTTTTTTTCCTGAGGGAATAGGGCAGAAATTCCCTTTCCCTCTCTCATAGAGGAGGATTCTTTGCTTTGGGCAGTTTTTTCAAAGAAAAAGTCTTAAAGTTATAAAGAGAGGATAGAGTCTCACCCAGTTTCATCCATGTTGCTCAAAAGTTGCTCGTTAGTGCTTATTTCCTTCGGTTGTCAGCAGCTTCTGACTGGCTATACGAATGTAGCTAGTCTTTTCCCCGCCGGTTTGGAGGGCTTTCTTGGATCAAATGAAGGGCTGCCGCCCCTCCACGATCAAATGTCCCCATCTTCTTCATCACCTCTCTGGGGTGACTTTGACCCTTTTTAGGGTCCCCAGTGGGGCAAAATCGAACACAGAAGACAGAGCCCCATCTTCCTGCGCCCGTTCCACCGCAACATCAAACCGGAAGTCCTCCATCTCTATTATTCTATGTTCTAATCTAAAATATATCTCTTTTCAATGTCTCTAAATTATGTTTTATGGCTGTAAGCTGCTCAGATATTAAGATAACAGTTTGCTCTGTGATGAGGCATTGTTTTGCCATAAATTCAGTTGAGTATTCCCATAGTAGCTTCTCTGTGTTCTGATTTTTCTTGTTATTTTGGGGCTTTGTTTTGGATCCCCTGGAGCAGATATTTGGGTTGGTTACTTGTAATGGTGACTAGCTATCGTTTTGCTGTCCACCAAGAAATAAGAAAAGATCGAATAGTTGTTGTTTTGCCAGCTCTGTTTGGATGTCCCATTCTAGTGTTTCAAATGTATTAGTTTCTCAG
>JALGBA010000264.1:1800000-2000000 GCA_023970755.1 Azemiops feae | reverse complement strand
GATGTTACATTTTATAATATTGCAATCTACCTTCTAAGCTGAATTTTCACTAAAAAACGAAGACTACTCCATTATTGAAATGGAATCTTACCCACAGCTTGATTATGGACTGATACTAGAAAAAATTTTGGAAATGAAAGAGGAACTAAAAGAACACTTTAGAAAGCACAGGAAAGACAATGTTTCAGAGTTAAAAATTGAATCTCAAAGTTTGACTGATCATGACACACAACCAGATGCACAACTTAACGAGATGGAGGAAATATATTTACAACCTACTGAAGAGGAAGATCCTACACCTCATACACAAATGATGGAAAATTTTGATGCTCAAAGGCAGATTTCAACTAAAACATTTATAACCCTAAAAGCAACAGGAATTGACTTCCAAATACGAGACATTAATGCTGACAATATGAATAAACAACGAATAATTACCATACTGATTAAGACTGATTACATAATGCAGACAACACTGGAAAAAAGAGAAGAAGACTACGACCAGACTCAATTGTGGAAAAATGTGTATAGCCAAGCAGTACGATGTGAGGAGTTAGAGGCCCTATTGTGGAAACCTGTTTGGCACAAAAAGAAAGCTAGAATTAGGTTTAAAAATGAGTGCTAAAATTTTATCTGACGGGTTAAAAAGGCTTTTAGAGAATTGATTTGATTATGGTCTGGAATGGCAATATGGAAAATTGGAAATCTTAAATTTAAAAGGAGTTGGATTGATATTAGTGAAATATTACTGTTATTTTTATTTACAATGATTGAATGTTAACTAGAAATGCATTAATCTAACTAGGTTAAAATAATTGAGGAACTTTTAGAGATTTGGATTGACTTATAAAATATATATTTGATAGAATGAATATAAGAGAGAAGTATTAAAATATAATAGTTATACTATATATGTGTTTTAGAAATTGTTATTGTTTTATGGAAAATTGAGGGACCCGAAATGTAACTTATGTGTAAAATGGTTTTAAAATAGTTCAACCTAAAAACAGGATTTTGATTGATATGTGAATTACTAGCGATATTTTTGTTTTTTATATATAATGATTGAATTTTATATAGATATGTATTAATATTAGGTTTTAGCTTGAGGGAAACAGAGAAGTAATGTTAAGGAATTATTGAATTATCTATGTTTGATTATATTGTTGTTTTTTTTGGATGATTGATCATCCTATCTCCATGGAGATTCTTAAGGCACATTGATGTAAAACTAAAAATACCAATAAAACTTGTTGGGAGAAAAAAACAAAAAACCAAAGTGTGCTTAAAAAACAAACAGCTGAAAGAACAGTTGGTGAAAGATGCAACCCTCTGATTGCTCCTACCGAGAACTGTGATCTTCTCAGAAAGTTCACAATCGTCACAGGGTTGTCTTGGGTCATTCCTAGTTTCTCCCATTCTCATCTGGGAAGCAAGCCACCAAATAGCCAATTTGGGCAGCATAATCAGCTGTTTGTCAGCAGGAGAAAAAAGATCACCCGCTACTCAGCATGGGGAAGTCTGGAAAAAAGCTTTGATTTATGAATTGGACAGTATTTGAAATCATATTGGAAGTTTAAGGTAGATCTACAGAATTAGAAACTGAATAGGTGATTCTAAAAAGCCAGGCTTTGTAATCTAAGCTTATTCAGGCTTCAAAAATAGCAAATACATGGAGGAACAAATTATTGCTGTGTTAAAAGGAACAAATTTAAAGCTTGAATAGTGAAGCATTATTTAAAGAAAGATTCTACTAGTAGAATCTATACAGAATGGCGTAGTGCTTTAGAATCATAGAATCATAGGATTGTAAGGGACCTTGGAGGTCTTCTAGTCCAACCTCTTGCCCAACCGAGGAGTCCTTATATCATCCCAACAAAAGGTTGTCCAATCTTTTTTTGAAAAGCTCCAGCAATGGAGCACCCACAACTTCAGGAGGCAAGCTGTTCCATTGATTAATTATTCTCAATGTCAGGAAATTTCTCCTTAGTTCCAGGTTGAATCTCTGTATGATAAGCTTCCAACAATTTCTTCTTGTCTTGCCCTGAGGTGCTTTGGAGAATAGGTTGACCCCTTCTTTCCTGTGATTGCCGTTCAAGTATTGGAAGATGGCAATCGTGTCACCCTTAAGCCTTCTCTTCATTAGGCTAAACATACTTAGTTCCCTTAGTCATTCATCATACAATTTAGAATTAGAATAGAATAACAGAGTTGGAATGGACCTTGTAGGTCATCTAGTCCAAGCAGGAGACCCTACACCATTTCTGACAGATAGCAGTCCAGTCTCTTCTTGAAAGCTTCCAGTGCTGAAGCTCCCACAACTTCTGAAGGCAGTTTGTTCCATTGGTTGATTGTTCTCACTGTCAGAAAATTTCTCTTTATTTCGAGGTTGAATCTCTCCTTGATCAGTTTCCATCCGTTATTCCTTGTCTAGCCTTTAGGTGCTTTGGAAAATAGGTTGATCCCCTCCTCTCTGTGACAGCCTCTCAGATATTGGAACGCTGCTATCATGTCTCCCCTGGTCCTTCTCTTCACTAGACTAGCCATGCCCAGTTCCTGTAACTGTTCTTCATATGTTTTAGTTTCCAGTCCCCTATTCATCTTTGTTGCTCTTCTCTGCACATTTCCTAGAGTCTCAACATCTTTTTTATAGTGTGGTGACCACGTTGTGAATGCAACGTTTGAAAATGCAGTGAATCGCTGCGTTTTCAAAGCTCCCATAGGTGCTCAATCACCTTTTATCTGAACGGAGATCTTGGGGAGATGGGGAGCTCCATCTGAGTGCGAATGCAATGCTTGAAAATGCAGTGAATTTGCTTCCTTCTGAACCGCCCCATTTGCTCACAGAGAGAGAATCCAGTTTCCCCAAGGTCTCCCTTCGGATAAGAATCTGATGTGTGCCTACCTGACATTTGAAAATGAAGAGATTTGCTTCGTTTTGAACTGCTCCATTTGCTCACAGAGGGAGAATACAGTTTCCCCAAGGTCTCCCTTTGGATAAGAAGTTTATTAGTGGCAGCAGCTTGGGTTTCTCGGCTCCATCTGAGTGGAGGGAAGCAGAGGCACAGCAGCAGGATTGTTCTCAATAAGGCCGGCACACACAAGCAAGCAGTGCACCTGAGTCTTATTATTTGAGAGCAATCTTGCTGCTGCGCCTCCACTTTCCTCCACTCAGACGGAGCTGAGAAACCCAATCTCCTGCCACTGCTTGAGTGAGGAGGACAAGGAGAAAAAGAAGAGCAGTGAGGATTTGTCCCAGCCAGCCGGCCAGGCAAGGACTAGGTCGGGTGGGTGGGTGGGTGGGTGGGTGGGTGGGGAGGGGGATCATGGCCGCTCAGGTGGTTGCTGCGAGCTGCTCAGCTAGGCCACAGATGGTATTGGTTCCTGTACCTGGCTGACTCCGATTCCATGCTTTGCCCCATAGGTGTACAAATGAAGCAACCTCTTCTCACCCCCCAGAGAATGGAAGCTTCTGGGTGCCATGATCTCTTTTGCAAAGAATGGGTGTTTGAACTCGCACGGTATTACGGCACCCAGGAGCTTCCATTGTCAGCACAAAAAGCATTTGCAAGCTTTTCTCCTCTCTCTCAAAGGAAAGAAACCGCGGCAGAGAGAAGACAGATTTTGCAAGGTAAGTGACTCCAGAACAGCAGGAAGGGAGGGGGAAGCAGTTGTGAGGCGTGGGGAGGGGAATAGGGTGAATATTGCAGAGCCTCTGCGGTCGCTCATAAGGGTGAACGACTGCCGTGGTGCTGCAATAGTCGTAATTTTGGGACTTGCTCGTAAGCACTAGGGGGTGCTGATCACATAACTTTGAACGAGTGTTAAGTGAACGCTTGTAACTCAGGGATTACCTGTACAAAGCTCTCACCAAAATCCATAACTTCCAAGACATTAATCAGAAATAGTTAATTGAAATAATCAAAAGCTTTTTTTTATCTAAAAAAACTAATGCAGTTTGCTTTTTGTTGTGTTGCTGTAGGTACTCTAAGACAGAGGTCCCCAACCTTTTGGGCACCAGGGACTGGTTTCGTGGAGAGAAGTTTTTCTGCGGACCGGAGGGTGTGTGGCTTTGTGTGCTGCCTGCATCTTGCAGATGGGGCTTTGCTTGTTTGTGCGGACTGGTTGCTGGCATGCCGCAGCCTGGTACCAGTCCACGGACTGGGGGTTGGGGACTCCTGCTCTAAGACATTCAGAACTATCCCCACATTGTCCTTTAATTGCCTTTTGGGTAAAAACCCACTTTGGTCTGGATGGATGGATTCCTGAAGATTTTAAGAGTTCCCAAAGAAGAAGTATATACTCTAAATGGAATATATGGAGTTATTGATCACACTCAATCAAGTTAAGAGTTTCAGCCAGTAAATCAATCAGTCAAGCATTTGGGTCAGTTCTCTTCTCTATGTTAAAGATAGATCAAGTGATAAATCTGTCCCAGAACCCACAAAACCAAAAGGAATAGTGTATATTAATAAACAGAATTGTCAAACCTGGAGCCCACCAATTCTTCTTAATTTTTAGTTGTTTGGTGGGAGTCATATTTCCCCTCAGTGTCTTTCCATTTTTCAATTGGAAAAAAAAATGGGGAATCTTGCTTACAAATTATTCTTGGTTTTTGCCTTTAGGAATTATTTAAACAATAATATTAGAGGAGGGAATAGTTGCTGATAGCGGGATGTCCTTGTTTCTTGGTTATTTAATTGATTTTATTTTATATGTAGTGGAGTTGGGGTGAGAATGGGGCCAGCTGAGAGGCTTTGCGGGAGCCCTGCCGATCCAGCAGGGAAATGAGGAGCTTCGGCAGCTGCTGTGGGTCTGGCAGCGGGGCATGGCTCTGAGGAGGGAAAAAAAGGGAGGAGGAAACCGATGGGAGGGGAGAGAGAAAGAGACCGGAAGGTGGCATTTGGCTGCACGTCAAGCAGAGCCAGCTGAGCGAAGAGAAAGAGACCAGAAGGTGGCATTTGGCTGCACGTCGAGCAGAGCCAGCTGAGGAAGAGAGAGAGAGAGAGAGAGTAGCTTAATGGAGCCTGCCATCCAGAGCTAGCTGAGCGAAGAGAGAGAGAGAGAGTAGCTTATTGGAGCCTGCCATCCAGAGCCAGTGAGCGAAGAGATAGAGAAAGAAGGTGGGGTCTTTGCGTTTTCTGCTTCGTTGCAGGCAAGCCGGATGAAGAGGGGAGATAGAGAGTGAGAGTAGCTTGCTGAAGTTTTTATTACTTTTTTCTTTGTTGCGGGCAGGCCAGACGAAGAGAGGGAGAGAGGGTCGGTTGGGGAGTTTTATTTCTTCTCCCTTGTTGGAGCAAGCTGGGCGGAGGGAGAGCCAGGAAAGAGTTTGACCGGGTTGAGGGTATGTCTTTTAGTGGGAAGTAGAGGGGTTTTTATAGGATCAGCTGGAGGAGGCAAAAAGGGGATAAGGAAGGGAGGGGGATTACGTATAGTGAGGGCAGAGAGAGATGAGGAGAGTGGATAAAGGAGGGCCCCTGTGAGCTCCAGAGAGGGACTGATTACCATCGTCTTAGACAAGTTGCTGTCATCAGAGACTGACTACCATCGCTCTAGGCAAATCGCTGTTACTAGAGACTGACTAGCATTGTCTTAGGCAAGCTGCTGTCACCAGAGACTGGCTACCATTGTCATAGGCAAGTTGCTACTATCAGAGACTGGCTAACCTCATCCTAAGCAGGTTGCTTTTACTAGGGACTGACTACTATTGTTGTATGCCAGCTGCTGTTACCAGGACCTGACTACCATCGTCTCCTGTAAGTCTTACTGCCTGAGGTCAACTATTATCATCCCACGTGAGTTACCGTCGAAAGAGATCGACCATCACCGCCCCATGTGCGTGGCTGCCAACCGTGACTGAACATCCCCGTTCTACGTGCCCTGTCAGGCAGAGGTGCCAACGTGAGAGACCCCTTGGGCCGGCAGCCAGCCTAAGAGGAGGTCAGGAGGGCCCGGACTTTAGCGGTCCCTTCAGGGGTGGCGCTACATATATTAATACATCTTTTTAAAAAAGCTTCTCAGAGGAGGGTACCTATAGACAGTCAGTACTCTGACCCTCCTTGATTAATACTTGGTTTTTGCTCTAAAATCAGTATTTCTCATTTTTTATACATTAGCAATAGCACTTAGACTTATATACCGCTTCACAGTGCTTTACAGCCCTCTCTAAGCAGTTTACAGAATCAGCATATTGCCCCTCAACAATCTGGGTCCTCATTTTACCGACCTTGGAAGGCTGGAAGGCTGAGACAACCTGGAGCCCGTGAAAATCAAACTGCTGGAAGTCAGCAGAATTAGCCTGCAATGCTGCATTTTAACCACTGTGCCACTACTGCTCATTATATATAACTTTGAAGAACATTAAAGTGGGGATAGCTACAAATTATATTCAATGTTTCTTTTGTGACCCATATATCAACTTGTTATGAAATTTGTAATTGATGGAAAGCTATACGCATTGGAGAATTATATATGGGCATGCCTTTGCAATTTGCAGGAAATGAAAAAGCACTTTGAGTTTTGCCTTTGGTGGAAACTCAGCAAAATGCAGAGAGCTATCTATTCAAATTACTGGGATAAAATTACAAGGAAGTAAATTTCTATTCTGCATTGTGTTGAGTTGTGCCACCTAATTCTCTCCCCCAACCTCACCAGTCCCAGTTAATATTCATTCACCTACTCATTCAACCATCACTAAAACAGTACTTTATAATCTTCTCAGAAAATTTCAATTATTAGATGGATCAGAAGAAGAAAAAAATAGTAATCCTGAAACATCATTGCTTATTAATAATCAACAGGACACCAAATAATAAATCAATTATTTATTTTATGTATAAACAGAAGAAAAATAGCAGAGCAAGATGACAGAAAACTAAAAAAGTCAAGAGGCAAAGTAACATATATTTATTGGCTTAAAAATCTGTCTTCTGAGAATTTTCTTCCTATCATTGATTCTTCTAAACTTTAAGTAGGGCAGCCAAAAATAGTCAGTGTGTCAGACAACTGAGCAAAATCTTCACACAAATTCTGGAATTCTTCATCCTGACACTCATCTTCATTTGGCCACCTCTCGATCCAGGTGTTCTTTGTAATGAGGTAGGAAGTTCTGGAAAGAGGAAAGAGGATAGCTTAAAACTTAGCCCTGCAAGGAAATTAGTTCAACTGTCTTCTGTTGGAGCAATGTGCTGGGCTTGGACTGAATCCATTTATACATTTTAATCATTTCATCCTTTTAAATATGGCATTTTAATTTCAATTTTGATTTTGGGATGAGAGAAGAAAATTTTCTTTTTTCTGAAAACCCGAATCCTGAAACAAGTGAATTCTGGAAAATTCAAATGGCTGCTGCCATAAAACATTGCTAAAACAATTGAAACATACACCCTTGTGAGTTGTAAGATTTGGCAGTAATACAGATGTGACAAACGAATGAATAATAAATCAGTTTTGTCTCATAGATTGTTTCTCCCCAGTCTAAGACTTTGTGCATTTCAGTTGAGATGTAGAACAGAAAATTGGATATGAATGCTACAGATGTATACTATCAACAGAACGTAGTAAGTATATTTGTGGAACTCAAATGAATGAAAAACAGCTCCAACGGCCCACAGCTAGAATTTCTCAAATTCAACCAGGCAACGAGAATAGAATGCATCAGGCTTGTGATAGCTAAGTTCAGGAAGACTTTAAGAAGTGTTAGATAAAAATGAGAAAATTCCTATGTTCCTTTGGACAGTTAAAACACCCAAATAGTATTTTGATATTTTTGAGGTTAATCAACCCTAATGCTTCCAAAAATACCTAAAACAACAGATGTATGTTCGTAAACATACAGTGATAATATACTCACTCTCTTTCATGCACACGTTGAGTGTTTAGAGAGGAACAACTAGGTGCAACCCTTCCCCTATTGAACTGTCTGTACTATAAAAACAATGGTGGAAAAAATTCAGCACAAAGTGAATGGGATGGATGGGCCTAGTAGGTCTGGGTTGCAAAAATTTGGGCAACCACTAGACAGTAGCAAAAAGATACAGACAACTTTCATTCTTTGCTGAGGGAAAGATCTCACATGTGCAGATCCTTGCAGGCCAGATCTGGAGGCACTGGGAAACTTGAGGTTGTGATAGAAAAGACCCCTCCAGGCAAGCGCAGCTCTTCAGCAGGACATAGAGCATACCGACTGTGTGGCTTGAAGCATCTGGGCAAAAGCTTTAGATATTCCCAGAGAGATGCTGGTTGAGGAAATGGTGCTACCCATACATAAAGGAATCTAAAAATCCTAGTTAAGGCTGTTCCATAGTCTTCCCCACAACATCACATCTAACGTACAGAAGTTTTCTGCAGTATCTGATAAATCTGAGGAAGAATGATTACTTTTATATTAACAGACCCCTCCACGTGGATACCCCCTTGTTGCGGGGAAGGGGCTTGTGTGTTCTGTTGAGACTGAGAGCTATGCTGGAGGTATACCACCAGAAAGTATACCAGAAAGGTCACCCAAGCCAGACAGGTCTCAACTGAGGAGTCAGACTAAGAGAATCCATAAACACAGAATCATGATGAGATAACAGAAAAAGAATCCTATGCCGATCATCACTCAGGTTAACAATAACCACGGCAATTGCTGTCCCTGGGCAGCTGTCGAAAAATGAGTTACAGGGTTGGAGAAAGACCTGGTGACCTACTTGCAAAAAACTCAAAATTCTATAGAAAGGGTCTATGTAACATTCTATGGAAAGGGTCTCAAACTCATCAGATAGGGTGCCCAATGATAGGATAACAGGAATCCCAGTTGCTGAGGCAGCCTATGGCAGAAACAAATGTCTGTGTTGTACCAATGTACAGCAGATAGCCACATGGAATGTCAGAGGAATGAGTCAGAGTAAATTAGATATTGTCAAATGTGAGATGATCACGTTGGAAATTGATTTCCTTGGTGTCAGTGAACTACACTGGTTGAACAATAGCTTTTTTCCAGTCTGAGGACTTCACTGCCTATTATTCAGAACATGATACTAGGAAAACAAATGGAGTGGCATTTATTATAAGTAGAGCAATGGAAAGCTTCTCAACAGTCAGTGACCAAATTATGATCACCAGAATTCATGCCAAGTCCCTCAACATCACAGTTGTCCAAGTTTATGCCCCAATGACTACTGCAACAGATCTGGAAATAGAGGGCTTTTATGTCATGGTCCAATAAACAATGAAACAAGTGCCCCTAAAAGACATTGTTTACATTCTGGACGACTTTAATGCAAAAATTGGCAAACAAGCAGGGACAGGCATCACTGGTTGTTTTGAACTAGGTGAGAGGATCTTTTGGCAGGTAATTGTTTGCTTCAATTTTGCCAAGATTTAGGATCATGAATAGATGGTTCAAACAGCACAAGTACCGCTTATACACTTGGACTTCACCAAATGAACTTCACCGTAATCAGATTGACTATGTCCTATGTGTCATAGATCGACCAGCTCAGTCCTTGCGTTTAAAGACATATCCAAGTGCTGATCGTAGTTGAGATCATGAATAGTTAGCGGCAAAGATTAAAGTCAAACTGTGCACCATCAAAAAGGCAGTGCCTCCAAAGAAGATCAATAAGTTTGAACTACTGGACACTGCTGAGAAGATGCCTGAGGAACTGTGGTATGAAATTTAATCAAACATTATTGGAATCACAGAAGATACAGCACAAGAAGCCATAGAAAAAGTGCAGGTGGCTCTCAGATGAAACCATCAAAATAGCTGAGCAAAGAAAAGCAGCCAAGGCAGCAGGCAAATGGGAAGAAGCAAGAAGACTGAATGCAGCTTTCCGGAGGGCAACAAGGAAGGACAATGAACTTTACTGGGATGAGCGATGTAAACAGCTTGAAGTGGACTACATGAAGGGTCACCCCAGGAATACATTTATGCAAATCAAAAAAAAATCAGAGTATCATTTATTGCTCGTAGAGGCATCATTAAAAACAAGCAAGGGAAAGAACTGTCTGACCAACAAGAAATCAAGAACAGATGGCGAGAATATACAGAAGAGCTGCAGGCAGGTAGCAAAGGGGCCCAGCCTCAGGATGAGGAAGAAAGAGAAGTAGAAAGTAGTCTCCAAGGCTTGGATTCTAAAACATATGAAGAATGGCTACAGGACTTGGGTTTGGCTAGTCTAAAGAAAAGAAGAAATAGGGGTGACATGATAGCAGTATTCCACTATTTGAGAGGCTGCCACAAAGAAGAGGGGGTCAAATTATTCTCCAAAGCACCAGAGGGAAGGACGAGAAACAATGGTTGGAAACTGAACAAAGAGAGAAGCAACCTGGAATTAAGGAGAAAGTTTCTAACAGTGAAGACAATTAACCAGTGGAACAGCTTGCCTTCAGAAATCATGGGCATCACAGGAGATTTTTAAGAAGAGACTGGACAGTTACTTGTCTGAGATGGTAGAGGTTCTCCTGCTTGAGTGGGCGGCTGGACTAGAAGACCTCCAAGGTCCCTTCCAGATTCTATTCTATTCTATTCTATTCTATTCTATTCTATTCTATTCTATTCTATTCTATTCTATTCTATTCTATTCTATTCTATTCTATTCTATTCTATTCTATTCTATTCTATTCTATTCTATTCTATTCTAAATAGAACTGGCCATGCTTGAGGAAGAGATCATATGGGCGATGAGCCAACTCCCAAACAACAAGACTCTAGGTGCTGACACTTTCCCTGCAGAATTACTGAGACCTGTACCACCCAGAGTCATTAGAGACCTGTGCCAGAAACCAACTCATGGCCACAGGATTGGAAAAGCCCAGTGTTCATTCCACTGCCAAAAAAAAAGGGTGACTCTCCCTTTGATTGCTCCAATTATCACACAATTGCTCTCATCTCTCACATCAGCAAGGTTCTGCTTAAAATTATACAACAATGTCTAACACCAACCATTGAAAGGGAATTACCAGAGGTCCAAGCCAGCTTCTCAAGAGGTTGTGGTACCCATGACCATATTGCAAATCTGCTCTGGATCATGGAAAAAATCTTGAGAATATTAAAAGATCATTTACATGTGTTTTATTGACTACATGGAAGTCTTTGATTGTGTTGATAATGAGAAGCTATGGAGAGCCCTACAAGACCTAGGGGTACTAGCACAATTGGTCAAGTTGGTGCAATCACTGTACCCAAATCAGGAAGCCACTGTGTGAACACCATATGGAGAAACCAATTGGTTTAAGATAGAGAAATGAGTGTAACAAGGGTGCATTCTCTCCCCTTTCTTATTCAACTTGTGTACCAAAACGATCATGAGGAAGCTAGATTTTGAAGAATAAAAAACTGGGGTAAAGATTAGTGCAAGAAATATCAGCCATCTTTGATATGCTGATGATACAACTCTCTTCTCAGAAACCAAAGAAAGTCTGGAAAATGGATCCAGGAAATACAGACAATCTGCCTGACATCGATACCTGGGAAGATCGTGGAAAAGATAATCAAGCAACAGATCTGCGAACACCTAGAAGCAAGCAAAGTTATAACCAAAAGCCAATATGGGTTTGTGAAAAACAGACCATATTTTTCTTATTTTATTCTTTGACAAAGTGACTAAATTAGTGGACCAGTGAAATGCTGTGGACATAGTATACTTGGATTTCAATAAGGCATTTAGCAGTGTAGAGCACAACCTAAATCTTGGTAAGCTAGAAAAATGTGGGATAGACAGCATCACCACCAGATGGATTTGTAACTGGCTGACAAACCATATTCAGCGAATAGTCCTTAATGGTACTACATCTACATGGAGGAAAGTAAGCAGGGGATACCCCAAGGTTCTGTCTTAGACCCCATTCTCTTCAATATCTTCATAAATGATTTAGATGAGGGAATAGAAAGGGCACTTATTAAATTTGCAGATGACAACAAACTGGCAGGAATAGCCAAGACCCTAGAAAATAGGCTCAAGATCTAGAAGGATCTCAACAGACTTGAATACTGGGCCTTATCTAACAAAATGAAATTTAGTGTAGAGAAAAGTAAGTTTTTTAGGCAAGAAAAACCAAATGTACAGATACAGATTAGGTGAAACTTAGCTCAATAGCAGTAACTGTGAGAGGACTCTTGGAGTCTTATTGGACAATACTTAAATATGAGCTAGCAGTGTGCTGCAGCTGCCCAAAAAGCCAATGCAATCCTAGATTGCATTAAAAGAAGGATAGAATCTAGATCACATGAAGTGTTAGTACCACTTTATAATGACTTGGTAAGACTACATTTGAAATACTGCATCCAGTTTTGGTTGCCACAATATAAAAAAGATGAAAAGAGAGCAGAAAAGATCAACAAAGATGTTTAGGGGTCTGGAGGCTAAAACATATGAAGAACAGTTGCAGGAATTGGGTATGTCTAGTCTGGTGAAAAAAAGGACTGGGGTGACATGATAGCAGTGTTCCAATATTTGAGAGGCTGCCACAAAGAAGTGGGGATCAACCTATTTTCCAAAACACAGGAAGTCAGGAAAAGAAGAAATGGATGGAAAATAACTAAGGAGAGAAGCAACCTAAAACTAAGGAGAAATTTCCTGACAGTGAATGGTTTGCCTTCAGAAATTGTGGGTGCTCCATTGCTGGAGGTTTTTAAGAAGAGATTGGATTGCTATTTGTCTAGAATGGTATAGGGACTAGAAGACCTCCAAGGTCCCTTCCAACTCTTATTTTGTTATCTTTTAAATAAAATCAAAGAAGTAAGAATATTGGTCTCTTCCTGAACATAAAAAAACCCCCGAAGCTCATGACTACTGTAAGGAAGGGAAATATCAAAATAGAAATTGATGGTGAAGAGAGCGAATGTGTGGAAAACTTCACTTTCCTAGGATTGCAAATAACTCAAAGTGGTGAATGCAGCCCAGAAATAAAACATCAGATTGCACTGGGTTGGACAGTAATGATGAACATGAGCCGAATATGGAAAAACAAGGACATCAGTCTGGCAACCAAATGTAGGTTAGTCTCCTCCATTGTGTTCCTGAAGCTACTTATGGTTGTGAAAGCTGGGCCTTAAAAAAGCAACGCAGGTAGAAAATCTCTTGTTTGAGTTGTGGTGCAGCACATGTGACTAACAAGCAAGTACTGGAGCACATAAAACCAGAGATGTCACTAGAAAACAAAATCACGAAACTGTGTCTCACTTACTTTGGCCATGTCATGTGGGGGAATTCACTAGAGAAAGCAATTATGTTTGGAAGAATTAGTGGTAAAAGGAAACCAGGTCATCAAAGAACATGGTGGCTGAACACTATCAAAGCTGACACTAGCCAGAACATAGAAAAACTCAAATAAATAGTGCAAGATCAGAAGATGTGGAGAGATCTGTACCATAGCTAAATGTCTATAGAGATTCTCAGTCATCCAGGTCATTGTTGTCCCAAAAGTGCTTTTTCAAAAGGCAACAAAATCCTTTTGCCTTTTGAAAAAACTCCTTTGGGGCCTGAACCATAAAATTGCCAAAAGCTGAATCGACTAAATGGATAGCATCATCATCATATTAATAGATTCAGATTATGGTTGCTTTCAAAGATGTAACTCAACATTCTATGGTACTGTAGATATATTGTTAGATGTTCTGTGAATTTGATAGCAGAACAACAAAGTCTACAAAATTTTTTAAAATTAAAAATATTAGTGAAATACATACTCATTTTTCTTGTGCCACAGGTCACTGCTGAGACCCCAGATCAGATAATCATTGTTCACCTTCAGATTCAGAGCCTCCTGGCATTTCCTTTGACTGACATACTGGCGGGGCTTTGCTTGTGGATTTCGGTCAGTGCCTGCAGAAATTAGATAAAATCTGAATAAATATTTCAATAGGGAAATGTTCTTGCTGTACATTGGCAAATAATGTTATGTAACCAGAGAAGAGGGAATAGCTGTATTTAGTGAGTGCATTGGTTCTTTCTTCAACTGCTACTGAACCATATTTATCACCCTGGGGGAAACAAACCATCTTCTCTACCTTTTTCCTCAGAACAGTCAATTATAAGCCACACAGATACTGTAGCACCTGACACTGAAAAACCACTGATGACTCACCCCAACCCACTGATAATTCACATCTTCCAATGACCCTAACCTGAAGTAACATCCCCATCACAAGACCCATCACAAGTCTCTCTCTGAAGACTCATCACATGACCCTCACTTGACACATCCACACTTGAAGCCCTTATAAATAGAAGAGCACTAACACAGACATCACCTAAACTCCGCTGAAGATGTTACCTAGCCTGGTAATGAAACATTTAGAAACCAACCCACAAGCTTGGAGAACGAATCTTCACCCTCATCCTACACCCAAGCTACAGATATTCGCCACTATTGCAAAACTGAAAAACCAGTTCCCTGTATCAGTACTGGAGCACTTTTCAGGCTAGCCTCATCTGTTTGTGGATCATCCAGAGAAGATTCCTGTCAACAGAAGTGAAAGGGAGGCCATTTTTGCAAAGTGAGGCCATTGGCAACCCCCACTACAACAGATCCTTCCCAAACTCGTTGGAGGATCTTCTGACTCACTGGAGCAGATTGATCAAGATACAGAAAACTGATAGAATGTTAAAAATGGCTCCTCCCTCTTTTTCTGGTGTAACTCATCCCTAGTTCCTCATCCTCACAGACAAAATCCTGAATCCTTATTTAAAACAGAAACATTCTGTTTAGAAAAACCCTGTTGTGAGTTTGAATAACCGTGATAATGAGGACTAAGATGTTTCCTCTCTTTAAAACACAGAAAAAAGAGTGAAGAGATCAATTTAAAGGCATGCTCCTCTTACAAGCAAAAGAATACACCAGACCTGCATCTATTTGTGCATCCTTACTGTAACCAGAAGCATTAAAAGGGAAATTTTGCTTTAAGAAACATTGATTTGTTAAGTTGTATGCTATCCCATATTCATTTTGATAATTCATAAAGGTACGAATAAGGGAAATTTGAAGGAATTGCTGAAACACATTTGTGAGGATGATGAATCTTAAAGTGTTACAAAAAGTTTTGGGAAATATTCAATCATGCACATTTTGAGAGAACTTCTATCTGACTGCCAATGGAGAGTACTTTGCTGTTCCATAGAAATATGAGTTTCTGTGCAATAAAATATTTTCTACTGACACTTGAGACATGGGGTTTTTAATGGCTGCCCTCTTTTACATTTTGAGAGAACTACAGCACTCTTACACAAGGAAAATTCTAGGAAACACTGACATTCTGACCATAGAGATTCAGTAGGTAGGTGAAGTCTGAAATGGTATAGGTTCTCCTGCTCGAGCAGGGAGCTGGACTAGAAGACCTCCAAGGTCCCTTCCAGCTCTATTCTATTTTATTCTAAGTTCCCCCGATATCTTGGTAACTCCCACCCTGTTGGCCTTCTAGAAAGCTCCAAGAGCTGGCTCCAAGCCTTTGAGTTAGGGTGATTGGGCTCCTTTCAGATACATTTGGGGGTATGGATGATATCAGCTGGATTCAGCATCTGTTTTTACTCTTTATTCTTTTTTCCTATTCCAATAGTAATTTTGCTATATTGCATTTATTATTTTGATTTTATTGTACATTGTCAGTTAAGAGGGGGTGGCACTTGAATAAATCAAATCAAATAGACTAATGTGAACTTTAAAATGGGGTTCAAATGAACTTTCAGACTTTCAACTTTCACTATCTAATATTTGCTTTGCTTTAGGGAAAAATTCTTACCTCTTTTAACAACTTCTAAAACGTCCATGACATAGATATCATTGCCATTTTTTTCTTCTATGCGAAGCAACTTGGCTTTGTAGACTTTTAAGAACAAAGACAGAAACAATACTCGTTAAGACAACTAATTATTTTTCACCATGAGTGGTATAATCAGTGAGGCACAGGTGCTGCTAGTTATCTATGGGGATTCTCAATCATCCAGGTCATGGTTATCCCAAACATGCTGATCCAAAAGGCAACTGGATTTTCTCTCTTACCAAGAAAGTCCAGCTGCTTTTCAGAAAAACAGCTTTGGGACAGGTACTGTTAATGTTTCCACCTAGACTATGGGCACTTCCAGGCTGGATCTTTATGGCAGTCTAGAATCCCTCAGGTAAGGCCACTGAGTACTAGCTCCATTGTGGGGTACATGGAAGCAAATTGTGTATTTTCTCTTGAGGTGCTGTGTTTTTGTGAGTGCGATAGTGTTATCAGTCATGTGAGGTAGTCCAGACAGGAAGCATGGCCAGATGGACTAAAATTACTTTATTGTAAGCTTGCATTAACAGAATCTTGCAAGACTGAAAGTACATTACTTCCCTGTCCCTTTTACAGCCCAAGAAACTAGGGAGGATCTTTTGGGAGACGTTTGCCACACCTGAATTCCATTTGTAGACTAAGCTGCCCCCTGTCCAGTCATCTCCCAAGGTCATTTCCAGATACCATTACAGGTTTGTTGGAATGACCTTGGGAGACAAGAGGAGGACCTGCAGCCTACCTAGGCAGTGGGCTGATGAGAGGCAGCTCAGTCTGTGGGGGTGGGAAAAGCACAGGAAGTGTTTCAGAGGGGACCCTCCCTAGTTTTCCGGAGACTAGAAAGAGAGGATGGGAGAAATACTTCCAGTCTTCAGGAATCCGCTTAATATAACCTTATGCTAAAGATTCTGCTGATGTACCCGGTTGCTCTTCTTGTCTGGACTACCACGAAGGGCTAACATTAAGCTTCCAAGCAGTCCTTTCCCCCATTTGTGAAAATTTTCACCTCACTCCACTTCACAGTACTGTAGCGTTTAGCCCCTGGGTTTTGAGGATGGGGCCATGCAGATGATTGCAGTTTGGCTTCATGCTGCTTTTTGAAGGACTGAGATTGAAAACAGTGGAGGTGAGGAGCATGGAAATGTTCTCCAAATTTCAGTGCTTTGGCTCTGCTTACTCATTGATCCAGATCCATTTCCAGGAGCCATGAACTATTATGCTACACCGGAAGTCAATAACACACCAACAAGCAGCACCATGTTAACTAGAAAAATATCACTCCAGGAGGGTAAAAAAAATCCATCTGATTATGAATAAGTTCAAAATGGCTGCTCCAAATTATGACTTCTTGAGAATTAAAAGTAGACCATTAACAATGAAAGACACCACCACCTTATTAATAAGATTCTACAATATAAATACCATAATCCACATTTGGCCCGCAGGCTTGTTGAATTCGTAACCGCAGATTAACATCGTTCTGCTTGTTGAGCAAGGAACAGGTTTCTTCAGGAGGAGAAAAGAGAAGACAACATGTTTGATTGATTGTTGAGGATACATGTTCCCATTTAAAAGACATTGCTAGGGCAAAAAGTAGCCAGCACAGAGCAGGTAACATCTCATTTTTAGAAGATATGTGTTTGATGAGAAACAAGTAACACTAATTTAATTGCGAGACCCTACTATCTAGAGCACGGGTGTCAAACTCACCGTGTCATGTGATGTGTCGTGACATATCGTGACTTTTTTCACGTTGCCAGAGCTGGGGTGGGCATGGCCTCCCCATGATGCAACCGGCCCGCAGGCCGGCAGTTTGACACCCCTGATCTAGAGTTAATCTACATAATTACTTGATAATGTGGTATTTGAGGGTGAAATGTGGTATTTCAAATGCTTGCACTGTCTTATGTTCTCTGAAGAGAAAATCACATAAGATTTGTACTGTATTTAAGGAACGAAGAAAGCACTGGGTTTTTCAAAAGCAACTCTAACACCAGGTTTATTATGCTCTGAAATAATAATTCAGTAATAACAGAATAATAGAGTTGGAAGGGACCTTGGAGGTCTTCTAATCCAATTCCATGTTCAGGCAGGAAACCTTATGTAATGTATTGAAGTGAATTACTTGGAATTGTTGAAAAAACGGTCATAAGACTGTCAGTTAAGTGCCAGACTTGCTGTCTGCAGATTCATTATAATATGTTTAGACTGTGTCAGTTAAGTGCCAGACTTGCTGTCTGCAGACTCATTATAATATGTTTAAGCGGGAAGGATACTTGAATCCTATTGGCTGCCGCCTATTGCTGAATGTATAAATAGAGGTGGAGCAGTAGTTAACCAGGCTTCTGTTTAATCTTGAATAAAGAATTAGTTGTTTCACCTGCTGCCTCATCAATGCCTCACCGAACACCAAACATAACAGTGGTGACGAAGGTGGGATGTGCTGCCAAGCTCGAAGAGCTGAGTCACTAAGGGGGTAAGGCCAAGTGATGATGCCTTGGCTGGAACCATGTTCCCCCCCATTCCTGCCAGTATGAAAATGCTGGAGGAAGAGCGCTCCCAAGGACCCGTCCCTGGGAGATTAACAGAAGCTTTGGCAGCACAAGGCATTGCGAGGCCGAAAACACCGAAGACAACTCACCATGGCCAAGCTAGGGAAACTCTCGGAGTTCGACGTCGCACATCCAGGGAGGTGGAGCTCAGAGAGTCGAGAATTACTTAAGAGTCAACCAAGTTTGTGAAGATGGCTTGAAGGCCGCAACGCTGCTGTGCGTGTGTGGCCAAGCAACTTTTGAAATCGCCGAGAACTTGGTCGCTCCAGCTCCGCTAGAGTCCATCGCTTACTCTGAACTTAAAAAAATGCTCAAAGAACACTTTGAGCCGAAGCTATCGGTCATCGCCTGGAGGCACACCTTCGAACGAAGAGACCAACGACCGGGTGAGTCAGCTGCAGAGTTCATAGCTGCCCTACGTCAAGCGGCCCGACCCTGCGAATTCAAAGACTTCGAAGAGAGACTGCGAGACCGCTTAGTGTGTGGGTTGCAAAGCAGGGAACTCCAACAGAAATTGTTCGCTAAAGAGACTATTTCGTTCCAAGACGCCCTAAGGGAGATAACAGCTGAAGCCACCGGGGGAGCCGTCAAGGACTTACGGCTCTCCAAGAGCACTCCCTGCATAGAAGCCGTCCACCAGGAGGACGCTGAGAGGTTCGAAGACTCCGAATCGGATCAAGAAGTCGACCAGTTACAGCAGCCACCAGAAAGAAGGCCACAATGACCAGTTGACAAGGCAGTTCCCTTCACTCGATGTGCGGGGTGTGGAGGCCGACACAAATGCTCCGAATGCCAGTTCCGCATAGCAACGTGCCGGGCATGTGGCAAACAAGGCCACATCGCTGCTGTCTGTAAGGGTCGCTGGAGGGAAAGCCCACCAGAAGAGTTACCCCGGAAAGGTACCTGGGCCCCGGGGCAACACAGGGTTGGCTATTGCACCAGTAGAAGGAGTGTGCATAGAACAGGTGCCCATTGCCCACCTAAGGAGAAACTGCGGCTCAAAGTCAAGCTGCAAGGAGTTCCATGCAACATGGAACTAGACACGGGGTCAGCATTATCCATAATTTCCCGGGGAATGTTCAAACTCATTTGCAGTCACAGAGGCAAAAGAGTTAAGCTCAAGCCATCGAACCTTGTGTTAACAGATTTCCAAAACTCTCAAGTAACAGTTAGAGGGGAAGCTACACTCAGGGTACAATTCAAGGGGTTTGAGGGTCCCCTGGAAATCGTAGTAGTTGAGGGCAACCACACAAGGCTCATAGGGTTTGATTGGTTTGATGCATTGGGAATCAATGTGACTGGAATAAACAGCACACAAGCAGCGGATCTATCGGCAGTTTGCCAGGAGTTTGCTGACATTTTTAGCCCTCAGTTAGGGAAATATAAGGGACCTCCCATAGCTCTTCGGCTTGATCCTGCCATAACTCCAATACGGATCAAGCTGCACAGAGTGCCTTTCGCCCTCAAGCAGAAGATCGATGCAGAGCTGGACAAGCTGGTGCAGCAAGGCATCCTGCAGCCAGTTGATAGCAGTCAGTGGGAAACCCCCATAGTTACACCACTTAAGACCAACGGAGATGTGCGCATATGCGCCGATTACAAGTGCACTATCAATAGAGCACTCCAACATCATGCATATCCGGTGCCTGTAGTCAGCCACATTTTGGCGTCACTACAGGGAGGTCAAATATTTGCCAAGTTAGATTTGGCTCAAGCCTACCAGCAACTGCCGGTGGACGATGCCACAGCGGAAGCTCAGACCATAGTTACCCACAGGGGAGCTTTCAAGGTGAAACGCCTACAATTCAGGGTCAGTGTCACTCCAGGGCTTTTCCAGGGAGTGATGGAGTGCACGCTCAAGGGTATTCCAGGCATGTGTCCGTATTTCGATGATGTCCTCATAGCTGGGGAATCAGTTGAGAAATTGGCAGAACGGCTCAAGGCCGTCCTTCAGTGTTTCCGCGAAGCGAGGCTGAAGCTTCAACGGGAAAAATGTAAAATTGGGGTAGCTTCAACCGAGTTTCTCAGTTTCCGCATAGATGCCGAAGGCATTCATCCTGCTGAATCCAAGCTCAAAGCAATTCAGCAGGCCCCCAATCCCAAAACAAAAGGAGAGCTCCAGGCATTTTTAGGCCTGCTCAACTTTTATCATGCCTTCCTTCCCCACAAGGCCGCAGTGGCAGAGCCATTACACCGGCTCTTGGACAAGAAGGCACAGTGGCAGTGGATGAGCGTCCACGAGCGAAGTTTTTCAGCGGTCAAATCACTACTGTCCTCAAACTCGGTTCTAAAGCATTTCAATGAGCAGCTGCCGATCAGCATTGCAAGTGATGCGTCCCCATATGGGTAGGAGCTGTGTTGAGCCATTTAACAGCTGAAGGAACACAAGTTCCTATAGCCTATTATTCTAGGATCCTGTCCTCAGCAGAACGCAACTATGCCCAAATAGATAAAGAGGCATTGGCCATAGTGGCTGGAATCAAGAAGTTTCATGACTATTTGTATGGTAGGCACTTCACGGTCTTTACAGACCACAAGCCACTTCTGGGGTTGTTCACAACAAACAAACAAACACCTCAAATCATTTCTCCTAGGATGTTGAGGTGGTCAATCTTCCTGTCAGCTTATAATTAGTCTGATTCATAAACCAGGCAGAGAAATGGGCCATGCAGACGGCCTTAGCAGACTGCCCCTGCCGCATTTAGAGCCCGACCCCGCTCCAGCCACTCACATCCTGGCTATCCAGGATCTGTCGGAATCTCCCCTTAATGCAGGGGACGTGGCTGCCGAGACAGCTTCAGACATGACGCTGAGTCGTGTGTTGAACTGGATGCTCACAGGATGGCCGGAAATTAGCCCGGGGCCTAACTTCCAGAGCTTCAGTAGGAGGAAGGACGAGCTGTCAGCTCACCAGGTGTGCATTTTGTGGGGTAGTCGGGTCGTAGTCCCGAACTCACTGAGGGCTAGAGTCTTAAAGTCTCTGCATGAGGGACATCCGGGAATAGTCCAGATGAAGGCACTCATGCAAAGCTACCTTTGGTGGCCTGGGCTAGATAAAGATATTGAGGCTCAGGTTCACAGCTGCCACATTTGCCAGCAATCTAGACCAGAGATGCCCCACGCCCCAGTCCACCGATGGGAAACCACACAAGCCCCGTGGTCTAGGATCCACATCGATTTTGCAGGGCCGTTTCAGGGACAACTCTTCCTCATTGTGGTGGACAGTCACTCCAAGTGGTTAGAGGTCGCGCCTGTCCCCACTATGACTACTGCCAGGACCATCCAGGAACTGCGCAGAATCTTTGCCACACATGGGTTACCTGACGTGATAGTCTCAGAAAATGGGGCTCAATTTACCGCTGTGGAATTTCAGTCCTTTTTGAGGGCTAATATGATTAGGCATGCCACGTCGGCTCCTTTTCACCCGGCCTCTAACGGCCGAGCGGAGCGCATGGTCCAAACAACTAAAGAATCCTTAAAGAGGATAGCAACCGGTAACTGGCAGCACAGGCTGGCAGATTTCTTACTCTGCCAATGCACAACTCCCTGCACTTCCACGGACAGAAGCCCAGCAGAATTAAGATGGGGCCGGCACTTGATCACAAAGCCGGATCGCCTGCATCCAGACAGAGTTGCCTCACAAGCAACACAGCCAAAGGCACCACGGCGCTTGCAAGTTGGCGACCCGGTTTGGGTGCGGAACTATGGGCAAGGGGCACTGTGGGTGGTAGCTGTGGTTGGTAAGGTGTGAGGGCCACTTTCTTATGAAGTGGTCCTGGAAGACGGTCGCGTGCTTCGCAGGCACATCGACCAACTGAGGCGGAAGCTAGCAAACCAGCCGCTAGCTCATGACTCTAGTGACAGTCAAATTCAGGGGCAGCATGATTGCGGTCGTGCATTGGAGTCTTCAAGCGATTGTGAGACTATTCAACAAAGGGACAGGGCTCCAGCGAATGGCGAGGCAGCCCCAAACACAGAGAGTTCAAACACTGAACAATGCCAGCAGACGGCTCCATTTTCTGGACCGGTGGATTCTGTTCCACCTATGGACACTGGCTCGAGTCTACCAGGACAGACCAGCCACAGAGACTCGATTCTACTCGTAGCAGACGGGTCCCACAGCCCCGGTCTAGCAAGCCTGACAGGCGAGCTAACAGACCGGGGTCCTACAGCGGTTCCGAGGCGTTCGGAACGGGCAAAAAAGCCACCTTTGTACTTAAAAGACTATGTTCAATATTTGTCATTATGAACTATCTAGGGGGAAGGGGTGTAATGTATTGAAGTGAATTACTTGGAATTGTTGAAAAAACGGTCATAAGACTGTCAGTTAAGTGCCAGACTTGCTGTCTGCAGACTCATTATAATATGTTTAAGCGGGAAGGATACTTGAATCCTATTGGCTGCCACCTATTGCTGAATGTATAAATAGAGGTGGAACAGTAATTAACCAGGCTTCTGTTTAATCTTGAATAAAGAGTTAGTTGTTTCACCTGCTGCCTCGTCAATGCCTCACCGAACACCAAACATAACACCTTATACCAGTGATGGCGAACCTTTTAGAGACTGAGTGCCCAAACTGCAACCCAAAACCCACTTATGCATCGTCGAGTGCCGGCTGGGTGTGGCCCATTGGCTGGGTGTGGCCCATTGGCTGGGCCCACTGGGTGGGCATGGCCCATTGGCTGGGTGTGGCCCATTGGCTGGGCGTGGCCCATTGGGTGGGCGTGGCTGCGGTGGTAACGGCAGACAGGGTGGGACTAAAAAGTTCAATCAATCAATTCCAACTCTGCAAGATCTTTTTTTTCCCCACGAGAAGCTGAAATTGACTGATTGAACCTTTTTTCTTTTTTGCACACGGCGGTGGAGGCCTAAAACGAAAAGGTTTTATAAAACCCAGCTGAAGGCCTAGGACTGGGGCATGCCCACAGAGAGGGCTCTGAATGCCGCCTCTGGCACCCGTGCCATAGGTTCGCTACCACTGCCTTATACCATTTCAGACAAATGATTTTCCAATCTCTTCTTAAAAACCTCCAGTATTGGAGCAACCACTTTCTGGAGGCAAGTCATTCCACTGATTAATTGTTCTAACTGTTAGGAAATTTCTCCTTAGTTCTAGGTTGCTTCTCTCTTTGGTTAGTTTCCATCCGTTGCTTCTTGTCCTGCCTTCAGGTGCTTTGGAGAATAGGCTGACCCCTCATCTTTGTGACAGCCTCTTAGATATTGGAACACTGCTATCATGTCACCCCAGTCCTTCTTTTCACTAGACTAGACAAACTCAATTCCTGCAACTATTCTTCATATATTTTAGCCTCAAGCCCCCTAATCACCTTTGTTGATCTTCTCTGCACTATTTCCAGAGTCTCTACATCTTTTTTATATTATGGTGACCAAAACTGAATGCAGTATTCCAAGTGTGGCCATACCAAGGCTTTATAAAGTGGTACTAATACTTCACATGATCTTGATTCCATCCCTCTGTTAATGCAGCCTAGGATTGCACTGGCTTTTTTGGAGGCTGCAGCACATTGCTGGCTCATATTTAAGTGATTGTCCAGTAGGATTCTAAGATCCCTCTCACAGTTATTAGTATTGAACCAAGTATCACCTATACTATACCTGTGCACTTGGTTTTTCTTATCTAAATGTAGAACCTTATTTTTTCTCTAGATTGAATTTCATTTTGTTAGATAAGGCCCAGTGTTCAAGTCTGTTGAGATTCATCTGGATTTTGAGCCTATCTTCTGGGCTGTTGGCTATTCCTGCCAGCTTAGTGTATCCCAATTTACCTTCTGCACATCGGCAAACGTTACCATGACATATCTTATTGAGAAGGCCTGTTCCTTTATCTGGATGGTAGAACGTGGTGCATTGTTCATCTAAAGGAAGAATTAAAAGTTATATCCATATATCGCATCAAGAAATTTATAGATATAGATATAATTACTTAGAAGAACAAAGAATAACCCATTTTTCTCAAGGATATTTCCAATTTGGGGCACATCTGACCTGACAGTGCAATGGAAACTTATTAAGAACATTGATTGGCTGATTGAGTTTTGTTAAGCATTTACCCAAGAAGCACAGAGCCCTACAATGCAATAAGAAAGATAAGAGAGGATATCCCATTATCTAATGGAGTTAGGAAGTTGGAACATGAACATCTGTAGAATTCTGCTTCTTTTGTCATATGGTATTGTACTGCAAGTTTTGGGCATGCACGCATTGCCACAATTAACAAACAAAAGGGGTGGGGCATGTGATGTGACAGTATAATGTTTACATTTGTCATTTTAGCCCCCTTTGATGCCTTCTTGTATGTGCCACTTTTTGACAGCATAAAATAGACTATAGATAGTTCTCAGGTTATAACCATAATTGAGCTCTGAATTCTGGTCGTAAATCATTGTTGTCAAATGTTGAGTCTTCACATGACTAAACTCGATTTTATAACCATTTTAATTATGGTCCTTAAGTGAATCAATGCAGTTGTTAAGTGAATCACATGGTTATTAAGCAAACCATGTGGTTGTAAGTCTGAATCCAGTTTATCAAATGGGAGTTTTTTTGCCGGAAGACTACCTATAGTCATAATTCTTACAGTCTATTATGAAACCAACGCCTTCTAGTATTAAAGTCTCCCATTTTAGGGAGCTTCTGTGCAGCGTTACATATAATACCCCTGGCTCTGGTATTAGCCATACCAATACTAAAATACAGTATTGTTATTGTTTTCACTTAGTAATCACAATTGGGACAAGCAACTTGGCCGCTAAGCAGAAAATTCTGTGACAGCAGTTGGCCTTATTTCCCCTTTGGTTGTTAAGCAAAGGGATGCAGTTGCTAAGTGAAAAATAACATGACTGTGACTTACAATTTTACTTCCACTTTCCAAACTGTACAGTATTGTTGCAAATATGTATGCTAGTTTCAAAGTGGCAATCACATGACTGAGGGATTCTACAATGGTTGTAAATGCAAGGATTGGTCACAAAGTTATTTTTAGCACCGTTGTGCCTTTGAACGGTTGCAGCGTCCCATGGCCGTTGGTAAGTGAGGACGACAGAGGCCTTATAAATGAGATTACAGGCCAATAATGTGGTATTTTCACTGAAGCTAACAACACCTAGCAAGAGTGAGTTCAAAATGGGGACAAATTGACCTCCCAGGTAAGTTAGGTATCCCCATGACACAGCAGGCGATCTTAGGGTTGCACCTATACGCAAAATCAGTGCAACTGCTTTGCGCTAGAGAATGTCTTCAGGAAATTTCCTTTCCTGAAATTAAAGCACAATCCATTGATCTGTGCTGCCCACAAAACCGAATTAGAACTGGGCATACGTGTCTGTCGATTTTGGTTTTTCAATTTTGCTAATATGTCAGCTCTGATTAGTTGGATTAGAGATTTGTTTAAACAGTTATTTTATATTCTTTAAATATTTTATAAATGTGTATGCATTTGGGGTTATGTTTTTCCAAACAAAGGCCTTTTTGCAATTTTGCCTATTATATACAGGTAATTTTCTCTAAAGTATTTTCATGATTTTGCACATTTTGTGGTTAAAGAGCTGCACTGAAAATGCTATTCAGAAATAAAAATGATAATGAACTTTCAAAATATTAATTAGAATGGGAAAGCTCTTCCTCAGCCATGATAAGCTCAGCTTCCTTAGTCTCAGTACCACTTTTCCGTCCTAAGATGAGCATCACGTTGCCCGCCAGAGCAGAGAAAAACAGGATCTTGGTGTCTCTGGCCAACTTGCTTCAGCCAACTCACCACAGGACAACTCACTATGGGACAATTCAACAATTCAATTTAATTATTTAAAATAATCAAAACATGATTTTATTTTTTGCCATTCACATTTCATTTTGTGCCTCCTTTTGCCTCCTTTCTTTAATGGTTCTATTCTACCATTCCTTTGATATTAGTGTAACTCTTGCTCTGTGGGGAGCTGTCCCATGGCCAGTTGGCGGTGGCGAGTTGGCGGTGGCGAGTTGTCCTAGACCCCACCAGCTTTGTTCTCTGCCCCTCAGGAGGCAAGCAAAAGAAGCTCAGACTGGAAGGCTGGCAAAACATCAGACAGAGCTCTGTGTCAATATCTTTCAATGTTCTCAAATGATTCATTTTTCACTTCAGCCTTTATAAAATGGTTATAAAGAGAGTTTTGGAAAGTCAAGAATGTTTTATAAAGTATCAATTGTTGTTAGGCTTTTGTCTAATTTTGCCAAGCTCCAGTATGTTGAGTTCCTTGGAAAAAGCCAGTGTGGTCTAATAATTAAGGCACCAGGCTAGAAAGGGGGAGACTGTGAGTGAAGTCCCGCCTTAGCCATGAAAGCCAGCTGGGTGAACTTGGGCTAGTCATTCTCTCTCAACCTGACTCACTCCACAGGGTTGTTGTTGTTGTTGTTGTTGTTGTGGGGAAATTAGGAGGAGGAACGGGTGTTCAATACGTCTGCCATTACCTAGATTGTAGTAGCTGTACACCTTGACTGATCCTGGCTGAATGAAGCCAACTTCAAAATGCTTGAGAATCTTAAAATGCAGACATTCATTCTCAGAGTGGGAGACCTGGGATGGAGAAAGAAGATAATTTGTGGGTGCCAGTTTACCCATGGAGATAATATATTTTTTTCTGAAGCTCTATCCGAATAACCTCAAGGAAACTGCTTGTTCCAAGTTCCTCAGGTTTGACCAGTGACTGAAGGACTAAATTCTGCAAGTCTGTCCAGGTTTCCCAGAATAAGGGGTAAGTAATGGAAAAGGTGAGAGGACCAGCAGGTTCAAATGGTGTCTCAGAAAATACTGGTCAAAAGTTAGAGAATTAACACACTATTCTGGTTGGAATTCTGGACTTCTTTCTTTGAGGAAGGCTCTATGTCTATCATAAAATTTCATTGCTTTAAAGACAGAGTCCAATCTGTATCTTTTTGTGTCCCAATTGATTACTAATAAATTGGGACACAAAAAGAATTAACACACTATTCTGTCGTATCTTCTTTTCAGATTTATTTATTTATTTATTTATTTATTTATATTTCATGCTTTTTTTTTACTATCCAAACAGGATTAAGTGACCTAGGCCACCAATCACTGGACCTCCCTCCAAAGGAACAGGTGCTAAAGACTAACTAATTTCACATGACGTGAAGATCCCCTTAAGCGGTGATTGCATGAAGGGGAAAATACTGTTTTGGCATGGGTTCAATATATAGGTATAGCACAAAATAACGATTGGCCAAGGTCTGCTTGTACTGAGGTTAAGTGCAAATGGAGAAAGGCCCAGGATCTCTGATTATCAATGCAAGATGTTTTTATCGGAATGGTTGCTAGAATTACATAGAGATCACAATAATAATTTCACAGCTCTGGTAATCAGTTCTAGCATGCTTGTTCTCCTTGAATGTTCCCTGGTTTCTTCAGGTCCTGCAGGCCTCATGGTCAGAACTCAATGCTTTGGACGTTTGCTTGGATGCCATCATTATTTGGCCACCATTATCCCCTTGCAGCATTAGATCAGGGATATTGCTCTCTCGTTATCAATTACTCCTTCCTATTTCAACCTGCACCCCCTTCCATGTCTTTAATGGTGAGCCAGGCTATGTATTAATCATATTTATCTCTTTCGGAAAAGTATTAGAGCTGTGTTCACAAATAGCTGAACCGACATATATCAGGGCGGGCTTGAGATTTCAAAATGGATGGAGTGGACTGGCTCACCCCATGCTTCCCCCTGCCCAAAATACCCATCTGCCATTTGTAAACCAGGCCACCTGACAGAGGGCAAGATATGTTATTCCAAGCATCTCTTTAAGCCTGTCCCACCCTGCCCGACGTTAGGGGGAGTGATTGAGGTTGTTCTCCCAATGACAGATGATGCTTGGTGGAAGGGAAAACAAAGCTGAAGGAATCTACCGAGGACAATGCCATTCACCCATCCTCATAATTGTGGCAGAATATGGATTGGTAGCATAATTTGGGCCAGCATACATTTACTGGCTCAAGGGCTGGTGGCACACACGTTACTGCTATCATGGAAAACAGACAGGAGGCAGTATTACACTTATCCAATTATGGATAAATGTACCAGAGATGCAGTCTTTAAATATAATGTATCCCATAATGCAAGAGTTATTATATCTCTTTCTTACTAGACATATGATCTATTGCAGTTAACGTTGGATTATGTAGGTTTATTTTGCTGAATATACATTTTATCTTTTCAGTATAACATACTCCAGGGTTTGCCTAGCAAACCAAATAGCCAACCATGCCACTACTCAAAGAAATTGATTCCGTAAGTATTTACCTTATCTAAGTAAATGACAACAGCTCCTTTCTGAGCCATCTTATTATCAATTTCAAACTTGGAGATGTATCTGTCGACTCCTTTAGAAAGCTAAACAAGGAAAGGAAAGATGACATTGACTTCAGGAGTTGCAGATGATTCAAATACATGGAATTGCAGATGACTGAAGCCATTTGTACTGGCTCCGTGTTATATTTATAGCAAAATCTGAAAGTATTTTCAAGCTTCCCAGGATGTACAAAGATTCATTTTTTTCACCTTAAGCACAAAGTCCAGAAGCAGTTTCCAAATAGAAACAAATGCAATTGTATTTTTTTCTTTAATCAAAGCAATCAATTTGGCCATCTCTGCTAACTCCATCAACTTTTGCAACCATTTATCCATTGTGGGGATTAAATTGTCCTTCCATTTTTGTATGTAAAGTAATCTTGCTGCCGTCAACATAAATAACATCAAAGTTCCAATTTTCTTTTCTAAGTCTTTTTCCATTAGACCCAGAAGAAACGTTTCTGGTTTTATCTTTATATTCACTTTGAGAATCTTTTGTATTAAGATGTGAATCCTACTGCAATATTTCTTTGCTTGATCACATGTCCACCACAAATGATAAAAGGTTCCTTTTTTACATTTACATTTCCAACATTCATTTCAAATATCTTTATATATTCTTGACAACTTATCTGGCGTTAAATGCCAACAATACATCATCTTATAAAAATTTTCTTTTAGATTATACTTTAGTGTAAATTTTATACCTTTTGTCCACATATTCTTCCATTGTTCCAGCATTACTTTATATCCAAAGTTTCTTGCCCACAGAATCATACAACATCTGAGTAATTTTCAAGAAAATTAAAACAACTTTGACTAGATTTGCAAAGTTTTGCAAAATCAAGTCTTCATTACAAGAGATGAATACTTTTCTGATTTTATTAAAAGATAATGCCTTTTATGTGTCATTGAAATAAAATTCAGCATCTTATTGATTTATTTACTGGTAAGTGAGGATTCATTCATTCTCTCTGCAGTTTTAATCATATAGGCAAATGATTAGCTATAACACATTCTCTAATTCAGCATCTTCAGTGAACTGTAGAAACAGCCATTTCAAGCCCCATGCAAAGCTTGCCTACCCTCGTAAGGTCTTCAGCATCAGGGAGGAAACCAGTCAGCATAGAAACATCAATTATTGTCATTGTGGAATCAACTTCTCCCAGATACCTAAAACCAAGAATGGAGGAAAAATGACCAAAGATGGATTTCCTAGTTCACAAATAGGTTCCTGTTCATTGCTATGAGGGCAGTTCTGTGTTTTTCAAAATGATTCATCTTGAAGGGGAGAAATCCAGCTATTGGCAGAGCTTATAAGCTGGAACATGAGCCATCACAATGTATTTGCTCCTAACTCCCATAATAATTTTCATGGACGTTTTTGCAAGGTTTATGAATCTGGGTGAAAACTGAGTCAGAAGCAATGAACATAAAATTAAGTGTATTTTTGTTCTTTAAATGGAAAAACCAAGCTGAAGACCTACCATTAATCTCACGCTATAATTCTCTTGAGTCCGGCTCAACATCTGATAGATTCATGAACAAGTTTGTAAAATTTGCCCATCAACATGGAATATCTTGGCCATTGCCTTCTCTCCTGGGTTATTTTTTTCTCAACTTCTGAGTCTAGCCTACAGTTCTAGAGTCCCCTGGAGGTTGCCCACTCATGTAGTGGCCCTCCTGCTGTAGCATATTGCAATTTCTACATCCCTAAATCAATCTGAAGGAACTGCGGTGACTTAAATCCTGCTCTTTGTTTCATCCACCAACAACAAAATGTTACAAATTAAGAAGGTGCACAGAAAACAGATCAATATACAAGCAGACATAGAGTTTAAAGTTGGGAGAAGTATAACTATTTTCTTGAAAAGTAACACAACTGCTTCTCCAAATTATTACTCTAAATATCTTGTTACAATCCAAAGTTTTCTTTAACATTCAACATTCTTACCTAGTGCAGATTTTGAGCTTGAGGGCTCCCTTGGCTCCCTTTGCCTGTTTTAAGTCTAAAAATTGCAAAAGAAAAGAGGGAAAAAATCAGACTCTGTACAAATTCTTAGCAGTTTTTTTAAAGGTGAAAAGTTTGATTGTTCAACTGGCTGTAACATCTCTTTGGAAAACAAAGGATTAAACCAATCAATTTTACCCTCTATTTTTATGCTTGCTTGATTCCTTCTTGAAAGAAATCACGTGAATAAGGAATGTTGAAACAAAGAATCATAAGCCCAATTTCAATAACTGAAGAATTGGTTGTGTTGATTCTAAAGTGTGTGAGCTAGGAACTTTCAAGCTGAGCGTAAAATGCAACTTATTCTTCATTTTGCAAGAACCAAATTTAGATATTTTTTTCTTCTCCAACTGGCTATAACATCTCTTTGGAAAACCAAGAATTAACCTAATACTTTTACCCTCTATTTCTATAATTGATTGTTTTTTTAAAGAATTTTTTGAAAGAGATCTATGAATAGGCAAAGTTTAACTAAAGAATAATAAATTAAATCCAGACCCAATTTCAATCACTGAAGAACTGGTTGCATAGATTCTAAAGTGTATGAGCTAGGAACTTTCAAGCTGGATGTAAAATGCCTCTCATCATCATTTTGCAAGAACTAGATTTATGTTTTTTCTTTATATCCACAGTATGTGCTGTTGTACGTGTATGTTTGTGCATGTGTTTGTCTGTGTGTGTGTATTTGTTTCTACTATTGTGTATCCTAGAAACATAGAAACACAGAAAACAGAAGGAAGAAAAAGATTAGTGGTCCATCAATTCTAAAATCCTGGAGCAATTTAGCTTCTTCATTTTTATGACTTTCTCTGTTTTATGATCTCACTAGTTCTTGTTTGCAGGCAAATGATATTTCTTGCAGATCTTCCAGTGCACTATTGTTGCTGCTTTGTCATGACATTGCTTTGTAGTCAATCTGGGCAGTTTCCTTGCAGCAGCCAATCAGGTGGTCTACTGTTTCATCAGCTTCTTTGCAGAGATGGCATTTGCTATCTGTTGCTGTCTTCTCAATTCTGGCTTTGTTTGTATTTGTTCTTAAGGCTTGGTCTTGTGCAGCCAGAATTAGCTCCTTGGTCTCTTCCTTCAACTTTCCTGCTCTTAGCCATTACCAACTCCTGTTATTATTTGCTTTCCCTGCTGTTTTTTTTTAATATACTGGCCATGTAATGCTTTGTCTTCCCTTGCCTCCTTTCTCTTTTTCATTTGATCTTTCTTGTAGGCCAGTTTGGTCTCTCCAGTACTCAGTATGTCTTCCTAATATACTAGCTTCAGTGCATCTTCTTCACTGTCTTTCAGATACTCTTCCAATGCCCTTTTTTCTTGTTCAACCATCTGATGTACTTGCAACATTTCATGCCCACCCATTTTCCTTGGTAGTTATAGTCTATCAACATCATTGTGTGAATGAAGGGCATGATTCATTGTCATTATTCTTCTGGTCTTCCTATCCAGGGCCTTTAGTTCTGTCTGAATCCAATCCAGTATTCCAACGTCTATCAAATGACTGCCCAGGTATGGATCACTTTGATGGTATTTCCTTCACTGAGTTTGGATTTTAAGATCTTCTTCAATCTCTTGATGTATTCATCTCTAACCTTTTTCTTGACTTCATTGTACTTGATATTGTCAGCTTGAAGGATGCCCAGGTATTTATATTTATCCAGATTCTTGATATTATTTCCATAGGGCATTTTGATTCTGTCAGTTTTCACTGTTTTTCCCTGTTTCATGGTAAGAATGGCACATTTGTCCAGCCCAAACTCCATTGCAATATCTTGGCTGAATATATGGACAGTGTTGAGCAGCAATTCTATTTCAGATAGCATTTTTCCATACAGCTTCAAACCATCCATGTAAAGGAAGTGGGATAGTTTGGCAGATGTTTTTGATGGCTGAAAGCCATGCCCTGAGTATTGTTGACAGAGGAAGAAGTGCAATGACAAACAGTAGTGGTGATAGTGAGTCTCCTTAGAACAGGGGTGTCAAACTGCGGGCTGGATGCATCATAGTGAAACTGCGCCCACCCCATTGCTGGCAATGGCAAAAAAGTCATGATACGTTGTGACACGTCACGTGACGTTGCAGGTTTGACACCCCTGCCTTAGAAGATTCCTCTCTTGATGTTAACCAAGCTGCATCCTTGTTGTTGTATTTCTTTGGGTTATCCCACATCTAAGCCCAGGACTGTACTGTTTCTTCCTTGTCAGGTGCTGACTGATTTACTGCAGTTTCTCCACTGATGGACTGGTAGAAATGTTTCTTATTAGATTGAAATTGGAGGTTCTGCCTATAATTTGCAATTTGATCTTTCTATCTGCTAATCTTCTTGCCTACAGCTGTTATTTGCTGCTTTATTATTTCCAGTGCTTCCTTGATCTTCCTTGTTTCTAAGTGGTATTTCTTGATTAGATGTTCTTTGGTTTTCTTCAGCTTCTTTTTTTTTCATTTATTCTAGCTTGCATCTGCTCTCAGCTTGCAGATCTTATTTTTCCAGTTTGACTTTCCATTTTGGTGGCACACTGTTTGCCTTTTTTTCTTCTTTGTTGATTTTGCATCCCAGGTATTCAGTTATAACTGAGCTGTGCTATACATTAGTTTGTTTCTTGCATTGAGCTGGTGCTTATATTTGATATTGCAGTATTGGCATCTTTTAATGTTATGCTAGCTGTTTCTTTGGAACAAGCTTCAACACAGGCAACCTTGTTCTAATGTTTTTGTGCTGTTCTAGATGATGCTCAGTTATTCTTTGTTTCAATTCTTCTACTGTAGTTATGAGGCTTTGTTCCTTCTGAGGCAGAGGAAAAGGCACCTGGCTTCCAAATATCTCTGCTGGATTCCTCTACTGCCAACTCCCCCTGATTTGTCTCTACAAGCTATGATTTCTTTGTCCTTTGTATACCTTTGCAGTTCTTCCAATTCTGCTTCTGTGAATACTTTATTTTATATTATAAATCAGTGTTGATCTGCTAGCCTCTGTTCTGTTATTTCAGATTCCAGATTCCAAAAACTGGTGCATCCATTTCAAATATCCTCTTCTTGTTGGACTTGATCTATAATTAACATATCATCATTTTGTTTTTCAATCACTAGATATTTGTAACAGGTAAGCATCTTTCTTTCCAGTAGTTCTGCAGCTGCTGGTCCTGGTTGCTCAGCCAATAGTCCTGAGTTATTTATTTTTATTATTATTGGTTTATCGCACAGATAGCCAGAAGCTGAGACTAGCACATTTTTCATAACTGGTGAAAATTGGGCTAATCTGAACATTCAGAACATCCTCCAACATCTAGTGTGGCTCTTGTTAACCTAGGCGACAACCAAGCCAGTATGGATTTCTGTAATTTACATCTCACCATATTTGTTATGGGGGAGAGATTCGTTGTCTGACTCCTTTGATGAGACCTGTCCACTATGGTTGAACCTCTGGCATAGTTCTCATCTTTCTCAGAGCACACAAGTCCCACAACCACGTCAAGGTAGCGCCTCAGTGGGTGTTGTTGTTGTTGTCATTGTTGTTATGGTTCGTCACAGTGAGCCAGATGTTCAGACTAAATTTGGCATTGTCTACCTATCAAGTTCTTTCCAAATACTTGGGATAGGAGATGTGGATGTTTGATGATGTTACAGAAATAGTCTTTTGCATATTGACTGCTGGTGAATTTGTCAATGCCAATAGCGTTCAAGTGGAGCAGCATTGCCCAAGGAGCCTATTACTATTGGTACTATCTATGCTATTATTAATTCTATTTTTAAAATTTTGTTGGATGATGGATATTTGTTACCTCAAGCATGTTTAAAACAGTTACTGGTGACTGACCTACTACCTCTGCTAGAAGTTAGTTCCAAGCTTCCACTACTCTTTCTGTGTAGTAATAGTTTCTAACATTACTTTTGAACTTCCCTCCTGTCAGTTTGAGGTTATGCCCCTGTGTTCTTGATTTTTGCTTAATATTGAACATAACTGCCTTCTAGAACCTTATTCACAACCTTAATATATTTAAATATTTTAATCATGTCCCCTCACATCCCTTCTGTTCTCCAGGCTGTACATATTCAGTTCCTCCAATCTCTCCTGATATGTTTTTTTCCTTCAGGCTTTGCACCATTTTTCTTGCCCATATCTGGACTCACTCAATCTTATCAACATCTTTTTTCAAGTTTTATCTCCAAAACTGGACACAGTATTCTAAATGGGGTGTGACCAAAGCCCTATATAGCAGCATTAGGACCTCCTTCTTCCTGCTTGTGATCCCTCTAGTGATGTATCTCAGAATTTTGTTTGACTTCATAGCTGTCTGACCACACCATTTACTCATTTTGAAGCCATCTGCAATGAGCACACCTAAATCCTTTTCTTCTGTTGTTCTATCTGACACTGAACCCTTGATATTGTACCCTGCCAAAGAATTCTTTTTCCCCAAGTGCATGATCTTATATTTAGAAACATTGAACTGCAGTCTTCACACTTTGGAGCAATTTTCCAGCAATGCCAAATCATTTTCCATATTATGAATACCTCCAGGAACATCAACTTTATTAGAAACCTTTGTGTTATCAGCAAACAAAAACCAAAAAACTCAGACCTTACTTAACAATCCTTCTGTTATATCACTTAGAACAGTGGTCCCCAACCTTTGGGGCACCAGGGATCGGTTCCATGGAGAAAGGTTTTTCCACGGACTGGAGAGGGGCATGGTTTTGCATGCTGCCTGCATCCTGATAGGTGGACAATGCCAAATACAGTCTGAACATCTTGCTGACTGTGTGACAAACCATAACAACAACAACACCCACTGAGGTGCTACCTTGACATGGTTATGGGACTTGTGTGCTCTGAGGAAGATGAGAACTATGCCATTGGTTCAACCATGGGGTTTCGTTTGTTTACGCGGCCCAGTTGCTGGCATGCCATGGACCAATGCCGGTTCACAGACCGGGGGTTGGGGACCCCTGACATAGAAACACATTGAACAGAACAGGATGCAGGAGAGAGTCTTGTGACTTGTCTCTGTTCACATTGTGCCCCATTAACAAACACACACTGGGATGTATCCTACACCGAACTTCCAGATAGGCCAAAATCCAGAGCATCATCTTCATCCAAAACATTTGTGACATAGTTTTAAAAAATCAATCAGATTAGTCTGATATGATTTTCCTTCAGTAAAGCCATGCTACTTTGGGTCCATCAAGTGGTGCACTTTTAAATATTCATTCTTTTTTTTCAGGAGTTATTCCATTAATTTCACTACTACAAGTGTTAAGCTCACTGGCCTACAGTTTCTAGCTTTTTCCCCTTCTTGTGGATGGGTATAATATTAGCTGTTCACCAGTCGTGGGAACCAGTCCTGTTAGAAGAGATTTGCTGTGAACCAGAGTAGGTTTCTCTTTCTTTTGCTTTTACTAATGTGCCTAACACAGAGACTACAGGTAGTCCTTTGCTTACAAAAATTCATTTAGTGACCATTCAAAGTTAAAACGGCACAGAAAAAGTGACTTATGATGGTTTTTCACAGTTGTGACCTTTCCAGCATCCCTATTAGGTGATCAAGATTCAGATACTTGGCAACTGATTCATATTTATGACCATTGCTGTGTCCCAATATCATGTGCTCACCTTTTGCTACCTTCTGACCAGCAAAGTCAATGGGGAAGCCAGATTCACTTAACAACCGGATTAGTAACTTATCAACTGCAATGATTCGCTTAACAACTTGGGTAAGAAAGGTCGTAAAATGGGAAAAAAATCACTTAACAAATGTCTCACTTAACAACATAAATTTTGGGCTCAATTGTGGTCGTAAGTCGAGGATTACCTGTAGTTGCCTCCAAGATGGCAGATTTTATCAGCATCTACTGAGCCTTCATTCCTGTCACTTTATGCCAACTTTAAAAATTAGGTTTTAGATGCGCTCCCATTTTGTTAAAATTTGTCTGGTTGAAGTCTAAAACTAGTTTTAGTGTATGTTATACCAGTTTTAGTTTTAATGTCAAACCAAAGGCATTGGTGATCACTGGAACCTAAGTTTTCCCCCAATTCAGCTTCTGGTACCCTATCCCCATTTGTCAAAACTAAGTCTGGAATGGGTCTAGGACAATTCGCGTCAGCCACAATTTCGCACCCATTTCTTCACGGCCCCACCACAACTGACCCACCACCAGTATTTATGCTTGGTGGGCACTTCGCTGGCATTCTTCCCTGGCAATGGCCTGCCAGCACTCCTACCCGCCCCCCTCTCCTGGGCAATTCACTGAGGGATGTCTGTCCCTTGGTGTTTCACTACAGTGGACACTTAAATGTGCTTCCCTTTGATGCAGCAAGGAGGGGTGGGAAGCAGGACAGCTCCCTCCCATCTAGCCTGAACCGCTGGGACTCCCAGGCCCTTCGTGGGACAAGGAGAGGAGGGCCCACCCTGTCCCTGCTGAGTCAGGCCACAGGAGGAGGCACTGTGTGCCTGGCACAGCCTCCCAGCAACAGCCCAATCAATGGTCCTCTCCCTCAAAAGGTAGAATTCATATTTTTTGCTAGACATCAGCCAATAGGATTGTTCCCTTTCCCTCTGAAGAAATACAATGGAAGATAGCATGCTTGTTGCCTGCCACTTAAATTCCTGTCCAATCTACATATTTCAACACCAAAACCTGTCCTTCAGTGTTCTCAATACCCTCTTGTTCAGGGCAAAAGGAAATGAATTATTTTGTTGACTGCAAGAACTGGATCTCAACTAAGTATGAAGTTAATATTATTTTCTATCAAATGAGAGACTTTTTTGTCAATAAATAGCAGAGTAGGTTTGTTCCATATTGAGATCCTGACATGGTGAACACAAAAACTTTAATTCCCCCCCCCCATAAATTTCATTACAATCTACTATTTCTAGGAAGCCAAACTTACTCAATTGGAAGTTTTCAACAGAAACCTCAAGATGGAATTTGTTGCAAACATTTGCATCCTCCTGTAATTGTGCATTATAGACCGTCAAAATGGTCATTGTTGCTTTTCCATCACCTGATGCCGACACAGTGAAGTCTTCATTGAGCTTGGTCTGAAAAGCAATCAGGGTTAGCATGACCTTCAACTGCAGTTCCTTGGCTACTTTGATTTTACAAATCCAAGATGGCAGCCACAGAAGAAGCATGGTTATATCGTGGGAAGAGAAGTTGCTATTAAACTAAGCTATCTTAAACTAAGACAAAATGGTAGGAGGAGAGGGAAAGAGGGAAAGATAAGTAGAAAAAAAAACTGGAGAAGAGAAAAGAAGAAAGATCTGCAGAGCAGAGAGGAGAATCAGCCGTGGAGCGGAGATGAAAGCGGACTGAGTGCAGTGCAACAACCGGCAGAGAGGAGAAACAGAAGAGCTGGTGAAATAGTGGAGCAGGGAGAAGAGCCAGCCAGGGAGAGAAGAGGAGAGCTTACTGTGAACCATCCAGGCAGCCCTGTTTGCAGGAAGCACAAAACGGGCACGATGGACCAGCAAATGGGAGCCACGTGGCTGCGGAACTATTGGTGGGGGTGGTGGAACACTGCAGCACAGTAGACCAGGTGCTACGGACAGCAGTAGACCAGGGCCCACAGACGGCAGCAGACCAGGTGCTACGGACAGCAGTAGACCAGGGCCCACAGATGGCAGCAGACCAGGTGCTACGGACAGCAGTAGACCAGGGCCCACAGATGGCAGCAGACCAGGTGCTACGGACAGCAGTAGACCAGGGCCCACAGACGGCAGCAGACCAGGTGCTATGGACAGCAGTAGACCAGGGCCCACAGATGGCAGCAGACCAGGTGCTACGGACATCAGTAGACCAGGGCCTATTAGACCAGCTCAGCACAGAAAAACTAGCTGAACACAGAAGAGACCTCAGAGGAGCAATGGCTGGAGGCAACTGGGGGCAATTAGAAAGACCGGTTGAGCACAGGAAGGCAGTCAAAAAAGCAAGGCAGAGAGGATAGAGATAAATAAGGAGCAAATTAAGAAAAGGAAGGATAGGGATGAATTTTTAGGCAGAGAGCAGAAAGCTAAAAGCAAATCCCTTGTTGAGGAGAAAATAGCCCTTCCCTTCATTAAATAGCCCTATCCTAACATTAATTTTTAACTTCAATATAAACTGCAACTTTTTTCCTTTAAAACCAAAGGGTATACTGCCACATACTTTTATCTATACCTAAATAATAAGGCAAAAAAACAAGCACAAACAGGCAGAAAAAAGGATAGAAAAATATAGGCATAATTACAGAGAAGCTAGAAACAAGGCTTAAAGCAAAGCACATCCACCAACCAAAAAGAGGGATTTTCAAACAACAAACTCATGGAACAGGTGACTGATACTATTGTGGTATGCAATACATGTTCCATGTATATGCTTATGCCCAAAGAACACCCAAACTATACATGCATTAGATGTAAACTATGTAAACCAGGGCTTTTCAACCGGTGGTACGCGTACCACCTGTGGTACTTTGCCATGTGGCAGGTGGTACGCGACTGCTAGCCAAGTGTAGCAGGGGAGGGGAATGAGCCAAAGCGAGCCAAGCCTGAGGGAGAGGCAACTGCAGCTGCAGGACTGTCTGGGCTCTGCAGAAGCCCCAGGAGCCGGCAGGGCTCCAGCTGATTGGCTCCAGCTGATTGGCGCTTCCAGAAGCAGCACCGAGCTGGAGGTGAACTGAAGAAAAAGGGGGGGGGAGCAGAGGAGAGGCTATAAAAGGAAGTGGTTTGGGCAGGAAAGGGGAAAAAAAGACAACAGGGAAGGAGAAGGAGAGGTCAGCCGGCAGGGAGCAAACAGGGACAGAGAAGCAGCAGCTGTTGCTGGAAGAAAAGGTCCCCTGGTTCTTTGAAGGTAAACAGGTTTAATTTTAAAGCTAAAGCTTTTCGCAATTGCCGGAGCCTTTCAGTCTGGAATTGCAACATTGTGATACCCCTGAGGCAGCTTAAAGGAAAAAAAAACCCCGGAATTTATGTGTTTCTTTATTTTGTGAACCTCTCTTGCTTTGCACTGATTCCTGTGTCTTTAAGGGTATCTTACTACACTGTGGAAGGAGAGCTAAGAAGGGCCGACCAGCTAGCTCAGGGGTCTACAACTTAGCAACTTTAAGACCTGTGGACTTCAAATCCCAGAATTCCTCATCCAGCCATGATGGCTGAGGAATTCTGGGAGTTGAAGTCCACAAGTCTTAAAAGTGCCAAGTTTGAAGACCCCTGAGCTAGCTGGTAGTGGTGCATATTAATAAACATGGATAAATTCATCATATATTTGTCAGTGCAAAGGGAAAGTGATTCAGCAAAGGAACAGCCACCAAAGAAATTAAAACTGGTACTTTTTTCCTTTTTTCCTACAGTTTATAATATTTTATTAGATTATAGAATAAAATACAAAATACAAAAGCAAATAGTAGGACACAGTGGGGAGGAAAAGGGGGGGGGAAATGAGTGGGAGAGGAGAAAAAGAGCAGACTTCCTCTGTTGCAGTAGAAGGAAGCATTAACATTGAACTTCAACTTCTTACTTTTCCATAATATTATAAACTAGCCATTTCTATAACAACAAATGAATCTAACCAGTAAAATCCAAAATCCCCTCCCCTTTTTTTTAGTCATCATGTTTTTGACACCTTGCTAAGTATTGGTGGTACTCAAATATTGTCATGTCCTAAAAGTGGTACAATCTGTGAAAAGGTTGAAAAGCCCTGATGTAAGCTACTGGAAGAAAAAGTAAGGGACTTAGAGGCAACTCTAGCCAAACCCCAATGTACAAAAGAAAGCTCTACCCAAACCGAACCAATCAATGAACAAATAACCCCCAGACGATTTGATCCTACTGATAAACCCTTGGAGGAAGACAAATGGAGGTATGTCACACATAGAAGGAAACACAATAATCAAAGAAAGAAGCAGCATACAACTAACAAACCCCTTCTGCCCAATCCAACCCAACCAAAAGCAGCCCCAATAAAACTGAGCAATTGATTTCTCCCCTTAGATGGAAACACGCAGACCCACAACCTTCCCCACAACCATGCAGACACCTAGCAAAGAAACAATTTCAAATATCCCTAAAAAAGCAACTTCAAATATCCCTTAAAAAGTCACATCAACAAATGCACCTGAGACAAACAGAAAAACACCGCAGACTGCACCCCCCCAAAAAGGAAGACGAGTGTTGGTAATAGGAGATTCTATCCTCAAAGGAACAGAATCAGCCACCTGCAGACTGGACATATAATCCAGGGAGGTATGTTGTCTCCCTGGAGCAAAAATCAAAGATGTGGCTGAGAACCTAAGCAAAATAATTAGGCCTACAGATTATTACCCTTTCCTCCTCCTCCACATTGGGACGAATGACACAACAAAGAACCTGAGTACAATAGTGAGAGATTATAAACAACTTACTAGACAATAAAGTTAAGAAGCTAGGAGCACAAGTAGTGTTCTCATCGGTACTCCCAACGAAAGGCCAACACCCATTAAGGGGAAAAAGAATTCTAGAAATAAACCATTGGTTAAACGGTTGGTGTCACCAAGAAAACTTTGGTTTCCTGGATCATGGACTGCATTTCCTACGTGAAAGACTCTTGGCAAGGGATGGGCTGCACCTCATGAAAACAGGGGAAAATGTACTCGGAAAAAGACTGGCCCAACTCATCAGGGGGGCTTTAAACTAGAATTGAGGGGGAAGGGTGACCAATCTTTAGAATCTCTAGAACCCAAAACCAATCATAAATCCCAAGAAAACAAATCAAACAATGAGGTAGGCAGTGATGAGAAAAAAAGAAAAACTCAAACAACAATCAGGAGATGCAGGAAACATACCCATGGACAGGCATAAAAGCCTTAAATGCTTATATACAAATGCTCAAAGCTTGAGGAACAAACAGGGCAAACTAGAAGCAATAGTACACAAGGTTGGTATGACATAGTTGGCATTACAGAAACCTGGTGAGACGAAACCCATGAATGGAATGGACTGATGGATGGATACAAATTGTTCAAAAGAAACAGGTCTACTAAAAGAGGAGGGGGAGTTGCACTATATGTAAGAGAATGCTACATATCTACAGAAATGCACATGATCAAAGATAAAATCTCTCCAGGATGCATATGGGTCAATATAAAAGAGAAAAAAAGTGACATTGCCATAGGTGTATATTACAGGCCACCCAGCCAATCAGAAGAAATAGATGAACTCTTTGCCAACCAGTTAACAAATGTATGTAGGAAGCATACCACAGTAGTAATGGGAGACTTCAACTATCCAGATATCAACTGGGAGACAAACTCTGCAGCGAGTGGGAGATCAAACAGATTCCTAACCAACCTAGCCGACAACTTTATCATCCAAAAGGTGGAGGAGGGAACTAGACGTAAAGCTATACTGGACTTAATTCTTAGTAATAGAGAAGAAGTGATAGAGGGAGTTGTCGGAACCTTGGGTGAAAGTGACCACGTCATACTGGAATTTAATATAATGCAAACACTAGCAATAGTAAACAATCCAACCAGTGTCTTAAACTTCAAAAGAGCTGATTTTAACAAACTCAGAGAGAACCTAGGAAAGATTCCATGGATGAAAATCCTAAAGGGGAAAACAACCCAAGAAGCATGGGGAACTCTGAAAAATGTGATCATAAAAGCCCAGACCAGCACAATACTATTGAAAAAGAAAAACAAGAAATTCAAGAAGAAACCAGCATGGTTGCACAAAGATCTCTCTGACAAACTGAAAGACAAAAAGGACAAATACAAAAAATGGAAAGAGGGGCACATATCTAAGGCCGATTATCAGCAGACAGCCAGAACATGCAAAGATGAATTCAGGAAAGCAAAGGCTCAGAACAAACAAAGACTTGCAACAGAAATCAAGGACAATAAAAAAAGTTTCTTCCAACATATTAACAACAAGAAAAAAGTTAAGGAAACTGTAGATCCACTAAAGAGAGAGGATGGCAAGGAAATAACAGGCAACAGGGAGAAAGCAGAGCTGTTTAACTCATTCTTTGCATCAATCTTCACACAAAAAGAAACTATAGCCCAACATACCAAAAAACCACAGCAAAAGAGAAACTAGAAACAAAAATTAGAATAAGCAGGAAAATGGTAAGAGAACATCTATCCGACCCTGATGAATATAAATCACCAGGACCTGACAGACTGCATCCCATAGTTCTGAAGGAGCTGGCAGACGTTATCTCAGAACCACTGCACCATATCTTTCAAAAATCCTGGAGCACCAGGGAAATACCTGAGGATTGGGAAAGGGCTGATGTGGTTCCCATCTTCAAGAAAGGGGGGGGGGGAATGGACCCAGGAAACTACAAACCACTCAGTTTAACATCAATACCTGGGAAGATCCTAGAAAAGATAATAAAAAAAACAGATCTGTGAAAAACTAGAAGCAAACAAAGTTATATCTTGTAGCCAGCACAGATTTGTTAAAAACAGATCATGCCAAACCAATCTTATTTCATTTTTTGATAAAGTGACTAAACTAGTAGATCAGCGAAATGCTGTGGACGTAGTATACTTAGATTTCAGTAAGGCATTTGATAAAATAGACCACAATCTACTCCTTGGTAAGCTAGAAAAAGGTGGAATAGACAACATCACCACCAGATGGATCTATAGCTGGCTGGCAAACCGTACTCAATGAGTAGTCCTCAATGGCACTACATCGACATGGAGAGAAGTAAGCAGTGGGGTACCACAAGGTTCTGTCTTAGGTCCAGTACTCTTCAATATCTTCATCAATGACTTAGATGAGGCAATTGAAGGGGAACTCATCAAATTTGCAGATGACACTAAACTGGCAGGAGTAGCCAATACCTCAGGATCCAAAAAGATCTTGACAAACTTGAACAATGGGCCCGATCCAACAAAATGAGTTTCAATGTGGAGAAAAGCAAAGTTTTACATTTAGGCAGGAAAAATCAAAGGTACAAGTAAAGATTAGGTGAGACCTGGCTCAAAAACACCAACTGTGAGAGGGACCTTGGAGTCCTAGTGGACAATCACTTGACTGAACCAGCAGTGTGCAGCAGCAGCCAGAAAAGCTAATACAAACCTTGGTTGTAGAAACAGAGACATAGAATCAAAATCACACGAAATATTAGTACCACTTTATAAAACCCTAGTGAGACCATACCTGGAATACTGCAGCCAATTTTGGTCACCATATTACAAAAAAGATCTTGAGAGTTTGGAAAAAATTCAGAGAAGAGCAACTAAGATGATCCAAGGCCTGAAGACTAAAACATACGAAGAACGGCTGCAGGACTTGGGTTTGGCTAGTCTAAAGAAAAGAAGAAATAGGGGAGACATGATAGCAGTGTTCCAGTATTTGAGGGGCTGCCACAAAGAAGAGGGGGTCATGTTATTCTCCAAAGCACCAGAAGGCAGGACAAGAAACAATGGTTGGAAACTGAACAAAGAGAGAAACAACCTGGAATTAAGAAGACAGTGAGGACAATTAACCAGTCGAACAGCTTGCCTCCAGAAATCGTGGGCGCTCCATCACTGGAGATTTTTAAGAAGAGGCTAGACAGTCACTTGTCTGAAATGGTATAGGTCACACGTGTCAAACTCGCCATGTCACGTGACGTGTTGCGATGTATCGTGACTTTTTTTGCATTGCCGGAGCTGGGGTGGGTGTGGCCTCCGTATGATGCAACTGGCCCACCGGCCAGCAGTTTGACACTGCTAGTATAGGTTCTCCTGCTTGAGCAGGGGGTTGGACTAGATACAGTGGTTCTTAACCTTTTTGAATGAATCGCCCCCTTGAGCCAATGAGGAAGTTTTCATCGCCCCCCTCCCCCAACATAACCTCTCAATCACAACATAGGAAATAATTCTTCAATTTATGCAAACACTTTTTTTTGTTTTCTTTAAAATTGTCATCAGGACATATCGATGTAAATAATTTATTTCCAGTCTTTTTCCCATATCTCAACTGCTGGGCAATTGACTGGGGCGGAACAGCGGGGTGGGGGGAGGCTATGTAAAGCGCGTCTCCCTGAGCCAGTCCAGTCGGCAGTCCCGGCTGGGGTATCGCTCCCTGGGCCATCCCCGGGCCACTCCCTGGGCAGCCTCCCCCACCCCGCTGTTCTGCCCCAGTCAACTGCCCAGCATCCAGCGGCCGTCGCACAGCCCATCGCACAGCCCGTCGCACAGCCAGACGCCGGCGGGTTGCGGATCGCCGGGAGCACCACGCGGTGCGGAGCAGCCCCAGCTCCTCCAGCGCGATGGACCTACCGGTGACACGGGAATCTCCGGTGTCGGGAGGCGGATCATTGCTCCGGTTCCGACCGAGGATGCCGGCGGCGCGGGAGAAGGTTTGGCGACGCAGCTGATGGGGGGGGCATTCTGCGGATGCCCCGCGACTTGAGCTCAGGGATGCCAGCGGCGCGAGGGGAGGCTTGGTGACACAGCCGACAGGTGGGGCATTCTGCAGCTTGAGCCCAGGGACGCCAGCGGCACGTGGGATGGCCTGCCAATATGACCGTGAGCTGGGGCATCCCCGCAGGCCTGACGGACAGCAGAGAGGGGTACCTCCAGTGGTGACAGGGGGTCTGGCGAGGCCACCGCAGGCCAGGGACGGGCCCGCAGTCCAGAGTGATGCTGCCCAGGGAGTGATACCCCAGCCGGGACTGCCGCCCGGACCGGCTCGGGGAGATGCGCTTTACATAGCCTCCCCCCACCCCGCTGTTCCGCCCCAGTCAATTGCCCAGCATCCGGCATTTGGCAGTGAAAAGCAGCCATCTGGGACCCAGCCTCCCTTCCGCCGCCATCCAGCACAGGCATTTCTCCCTAGCCACGTATCTCGCTCCAGACTGCGGGCCCGCCCCTGGCCTGCAGTGGCCTCGCCAGACCCCCTGTCACCGCTGGATGCCCCCCCTGCCGGCTGCATCGCCAAACCATCTCCCGCGCCGCTGGCGTCCTCGGTCGGAACCGGGGCAACGATCCGCCTCCCGCCAGGACCGACACTGGAGCCTCCCATGCCGCCGGTAGGTCCGTTGTGCTGGAGGAGCTGGGGCCACTCCACACCGCGCAGCACTCCCGGCGATCCACAACCCACCGGCATCTGGCTGTGCAACAGGCTGTGCGGCGGCCGCCACCTGGAGCATGCTTCCCCCCCTTCCCGTGAATGTTGAGCCCACAGGGGCTTGACAGTGTGGCCGGCTCAGCGGGGACGGCCCAGGGAGTGATGCCCCCGCCGGCCGCCGCCCCAGCCGGGACTGCCGCCTGGGGGGCAGCAGGAGGAAGAAGGGGAGGAGGAGGAGGAGGGTAAGGAAGCCGGCGCCGGGCCCCAGGAGGAGGCGCTCCCACGGGTCCAGCCGGGGCTCTTCTGCTGCTGGTTGGAAAATGCCTCTCCCCTCCCTTTCTCTCTCTCCCCCCCATCTTCTGCTCACCTCACATTCTTCACCAACAAAGCAGCCGGGGCTCCGGCGCACCTTCCCGGCCAGCTGGGCCAACGGTCCTGCTGGCTGGGGATCGCAGGGGCTGCTCTCCCTCGGGGCCGTGGCTGCTCTCCCTCGGGGATCCCGGAGCTTCCCCGTGCAGCTCCCCGGCCACATGCACCTCGGATGGGACTTCCTGGCTGCGCTTCTCCTAGGGGGCGGGGCACCCGGGCGCAGGGCCAATCAGGAGCCCTGCGAGGGGGCAAGTCTGCATGAGAGAGAGAGAGAGAGAGAAGGGAAGCGCAAGTGCCTCTCTCTGTCTCTCTCTCTCTCTGCAAATGGCGGAGGAGGCTCGGAGCCACAGGGGAAGGCTCAAAAGTGTCCCCAAAACTTCTCGCTCCATCGCCCCCATATCGCCCCCTTTTCGTTCCTTCGCCCCCGCGTCGCCCCTTTTCGTTCCATCGCCCCCCTGAAAAATGAAATCGCCCCCTGGGGGGCTATATCGCCCAGGTTAAGAACCACTGGACTAGAAGACCGCCAAGGTCCCTTCCATATTCTATTCTATTCTATTCTATTCTATTCTATTCTATTCTATTCTATTCTATTCTATTCTATTCTATTCTATTCTATTCTATTCTATTCTATTCTATTCTATTCTATTCTATTCTATTCTATTCTATTTGTTACTAGTACTAGTATTTTATTGTATTTGTTGTAACCTGATATGAGCTAGAGGGGGAATAGATTTCAAAATATAATCAAATATTTGGATAAAGAAACAACAGTATATTAGCAAGGTATCAACAAAATTAAATCATAAAGAAAACTCCTTCTACTTTCTGAAGACACATTGAATGTAAAACTAACCAAATTATTGTGCACCAATCTTTGCAAATTTCTATGTATGTGTATATTTATAGTAATATAATGTAGTAGAATAAATGCATTTAATTTGCTGCAATAGGAAGATATCCTCAACTTTATAAACAGTGCCATCTGAAGATTACATTATATTTGTATAGTAAACTTTAAACCAGCTGAAATCTATTTTAAGGTACAATGGAGGAGAGCTTAAATTCCCTCTTCTCCCAACAAAGTGCAGGGTAAAGCTTCCAATAAAATAGTTATTTAGAAATTATCTCTTAGAGACCACTGGTGATAGCTGGAAGAAAAAGCAGAGTGGATCCATCTGTAACTGAGAGAACTGTGTATATTTCTTAAATCAATAATCCCTAATGAAGGGGAAAGACTGTAAGAGGCATCACTATAGAGAAGGTAATACAAGACGTTCTCAATGTACAACCACAGTTGGGCCAGAATTTTGATCCTAAGCGGATGCATTCATTAAGCAAGTGATCATGTGACTGGACCCAGTATTATGACCCTTTTTACAATGGTTGTTAGGCAAATCACTGCAGCCGTTAAGCAAATCTGGTTTCCCCAATTGACTTTGCTTGTCAGAAGCCTGCTGGGTTAAAAAACTACAATCGAGAGAGAGAAGCCTCTCTGGACGTGTCAACTGACAGCCACGTTCACAGGAAGTCCCCCTTTTTTCTGCTTACTACCAGAAGGAACCAGCAATCCTTTAGTTTATATATGGCTCTCCTGGATTAGGGAGAGTCTCAGAATCACCCTACAAGATCCTCCATACTGCAGAGATCTGCAAATACCTCTCAGGAGCTGCGCTTGGGAGCATCTGGGCCTGCAATCAGCAAGCAGCTGTCATGTAATTGCCTTTTGCAACCTTCCCAAAGGTCTTCAGACAAGCAAAGTCAATAGGGGGAGCTGGATTTGCTTAACAGCTACATGATTCACTTATTGACCATGGTTATTTGTTTTGATGGTCATAGAATTGGGCATGATTCATTTAACGCCTACATCAGTTAATTACAGAAGTTCATTTATATCTGGATGATTGTACGACGAACCATAATAATTCTTGACTTTACAATCACAGCCGGTCCAAAGAAAAATAATGCATAACTGGACATATAAATATGTCGGGTCGCTTTGTCATTATTATTGTGGTTGTTCTCACAATCAACCAGATATTTAGACTGGGTGTGGCATTTTTATCCGTCTGCTGAGTCATCCCCAAGGACCAGGGATAGGCAGATTTTGTTCTTTGATGGTGTTAAAAGTATCATCACAGGATGTAAGCTGTTCCGAGTAAAGCTGCCTTTTGCAATTGACTGATAGGGATTAATCAATGCCGCAGGTGATTAAGTGGTGCTCCAGTTGTTGTGGGATTGCACCCAAGGCCCCTATTGCTATTGGTATATCGGTAATAAGCCCTGCCATAGTTTATGTTCAGTCGTGTGTTTTTCCCTCAAATGCTGTTTCACAAATATTTCTTTCTACTTGATTGTACCAGATCTATATATAAACATATTTAAACTCTTATTAGTATCATACATCTACTTTGGCTCTAACTTGCTTCTGCAATATCAGAAATAGCAAATAGTGATAGATCGTTTTAAGCAGGGCTTTTCAACCTTTTCACCCATTGTACCACTTTTCGGATAAGGCAATATCCGAGTACCACCACTCGCCCAGCAAGGTATCAAAAACTTGACACACCCCCCAAAAAAGGAAAAAATGAGAAAGTACAGGTAGTCCTCGACTTACAACAATTCGCTTAGTGACTGTTTGAAGTTACAACGGCACTGAAAAAAGCGAATTATGACCATTTTTCACACTTATGACTGTTGCAGCATCCCCAGGGTCATGTGATTTACATTCGGATGCTTGGCAACTGATTTATCCTTATGACGTTCACAGTGTCCCAGGGTCATGTGATCAATGGCCGGGGGGGCGTGGCCAGCTGATCACCCAGGTTGCAGGGTGCCTGGGGGGGGAATCCGTGGGTCTCTGGTGGAGGGGGTGGGACTGGGGTGGGTGCCTGGCTTCCCTCCCTTCTCTCCCATTGTCCCTTCCTTCCTTCTTTCCTTCACCTCCCTTTGTCCCTTCCTCCTTCCCTCCCTCTCTCCCATTGTCCCTTCCTTCCTTCTTTCCTTCCTTTTCTTCACTTCCCTCTTTGTCCCTTCCTCCTTCCCTCCCTCTCTGCCATTGTCCCTTCCTTCCTTCTTTCCTTCCTTTCCTTCACCTCCCTCTTTGTCCCTTCCTCCTTCCCTCCCTCTCTTCCATTGTCCCTTCCTTCCTTCTTTCCTTCCTTTCCTTTACCTCCCTGTCCCTTCCTCCTTCCCTCCTTCCCTCCCTCTCTCCCATTATCCCTTCCTTCCTTCCTTCCTTCCTTCCTTCCTTCCTTCCTTCCTTCCTTCCTTCCTTCCTTTCCTTCACCTCCCTTTGTCCCTTCCTCCTTCCCTCCCTCCCATTGTCCCTTCCTTCCTTCTTTCCTTCACCACCCTCTTTGTCCCTTCCTCCTTCCCTCCCTCTCAGCCATTGTCCCTTCCTTCCTTCTTTCCTTCCTTTCCTTCACCTCCCTCTTTGTCCCTTCCTCCTTCCCTCCCTCTCTGCCATTGTCCCTTCCTTCCTTCTTTCCTTCCTTTCCTTCACCTCCCTGTCCCTTCCTCCTTCCCTCCCTCTCTCCCATTATCCCTTCCTTCCTCACCACCCCTTTGTCCCTTCCTCCTCCCTGCCTCCCTCCCTGTTCAAGCGGGGCGGCCAAAGGAGACCAGCGGCCCGCAACGTTCTACCTGGCAAGCGTGGGTGTCGGCTTCCGTGGGCGTCCGCCGACCAGCTGAGCGCTCCTACTCTTAGCCGCCGAACAGCTGGTGGGCGTGATGCCGCAGCAGGGAGCCAAGGGCCGATGGGGTGGCCTGAAGCTGAAAGGCTGTCTCCAGACCGCGAAACAGCTGATGAATGCGAGACCTGGAACACAGTCGACCGAACGGCAAATGGGACGCTCACTGGACAGGAGGATGCATCAATGCAGCTCCATGGCCCTCCCTCCCTCATCACTCCCTCCTACCTTCCTGCTCCGTTGCAAGGTCAAGCTTGGCTACTCTCTTCTCTCTACCTTAAAAGCGGGTTCATTCAGAGCTCCGGCGTTTCCCACGCTTGCCAGCGGGACGAGGGGAAACGGCGGCTTTTACACCAACCGGGGCAACTTCCAAAAAACAGCAAAACACGTGAAAAGCGTGGCTCAGCTGTAGCTGCACACGCCATTTCCGGGCTCTTCTCCCTCTCTCTCTCTCCCTCTGTCTCCCTTTCTCTCTCTCCTCTACTCTCTCTCTCACCCTCTCTCTATTTCTCTTTCCCTCTTTCTCTCCCTCTTTCACTCTCCGAGATAGTATCGCTCACCTGGCCAGCGAACGGGGATCGCCTTTGGAGGCACGGAGGGGAGGGGAGCCGGCCGAGGGCGCGGCCACCTTTGGAAGTACCAACGCCGCTACAGCCAGGACTCGAGCCGGGCAACGCGCCCCGGGCGATGGGACGAGGAGGGGCGATCACCTTCCTGGCAGGGGGATTCCGTGCACGCCTTCCTGGTCAGGGGCTGGGCACAGGCTCCAAGCACCGCAATACGGCCCAGCCTCCCCTCTGGCCCGGGCAGCACTTCTGCCTCGGCACACGAGCGATCTGCCTCCCCACACGTCACTGCGCATGGCCCGCAATTGCCCAGCCCTACATTCTGGCCTCGGGCAGCACTTCGGCCTCGCGCACACGCGTGATCTGCCTCTCCCGTCCCTGCCGCTGCCCGCAATCTGCCCAGCCTCCCCTCTGGCCCCGGGCAGCACTTCGGCCTCGCGCACACGCGTGATCTGCCTCTCCCGTCCCTGCCGCTGCCCGCAATCTGCCCAGCCTCCCCTCTGGCCCCGGGCAGCACTTCGGCCTCGCGCACACGCGCGATCTGCCTCCCCCGTCCCTGCCGCTGCCCGCAATCTGCCCAGCCTCCCCTCTGGCCTCGGGCAGCACCTCTGCCTCGCGCACACGCGCGATCTGCCTCCCCCGTCCCTGCCGCTGCCCGCAATCTGCCCAGCCTCCCCTCTGGCCCCGGGCAGCACTTCGGCCTCGCGCACACGCGCGATCTGCCTCCCCCGTCCCTGCCGCTGCCCGCAATCTGCCCAGCCTCCCCTCTGGCCTCGGGCAGCACTTCGGCCTCGCGCACACGCAATCTGCCAGCACCCGCAATCTGGCCGGCCTCCCCTCCGCCTGGCCCATCCACGCCTGACGTTAACCCTCCCGCCACCATGCAGGGTAAGGTTGGCGCCCCCACCCAGATGCCCTCGCCTCCCCCAAGCATTTTTTTACTCACCTGCTTTCAGCTGCACTCCCTTTCTCCTTTTGCTTCTCTGCCTTCGCCACGTGCTTGTGGGTAAAAAAGAAAAAAAAAGTTCCATGAGACTTTCTAACTTCTCGCGAGAAGTTAGAAAGTCTCATGGAATTTTTTTTTTGTCTCACAAACACAGGGCGAAGGCCGAGAAGGACAGGAGGAAGGGAATGCTGCTGAAAGCAGGTGAGTAAAAGAAAACGCTTGGGGGAGGTGAGGGCATCTGGGCGGGGGCGGGGGGGACCCAGGCAATGCCTCGCGCAGCTCCGGCGGAATCTCCCCTGAAGACTGCGTGAGGCTGCCTGCCGCCCCCAAGGCCGCCGCCAATCAGCTGGAGCTGCGCGCTTTGATCCTGGGCTCTCAGTAGGACCCAGGCAACATGCAGTTCCAGCTGACTTGGCCACAGGCCTCTGCGGCGCTGCTGCCGCTTCACCTCATCCACTTTCACACTTTTTTTAAAAAAAAAAATTTTCAAAAATTTTTTTTTTTATATTTTTTTTACATATTTTTTTTACATGTTTTTTCAACCCGTCCTACGCGTACCACCAGCCATGTGCTCGCGTACCACTGGTGGTACGCGTACCACCGGTTGAAAAGCCCTGGTTTTAAGGACTTTATCTTCATGTACTAAGTGAAGATGTTGCGAAGTGCTCCAGAAGTCCCCCAGAGCCATTAAAATCTCTTTCCTGTCAAAGATGAAATAGTTCTTGAAAGTACAGACACAATTTTGGAATATCGTATGGAGCACAGCCTTTTGCAGCTTTGTGTGAGGAAAGGGAAATCATTTAAAACTACACTGTATGTTGACAAGCCAGTAGCCTTAAGCCAGTCTCCCCAAATCTGGTGCTTGAACATGGGCTAATCTCCAACCACCACAATTCCAATAGGGAGAACTGATTAAGGTTTCCTTCGTTGTTTCACTAAATTCTGTATAGTTTTTCCCAGTTCTTGAAAAAAGCTGCATTTGAGCTTTAAACTCCAAAATAATTATTTCCAATGAAAGGAATAATAAATTCACTTGCTGAAATACTATACCTCTGTTGTCTGGGCTCGGGCAGCATTGGTAGCATCAATTCTGTAGTTTATAGGTCCTTCTCGTTCTGGCAGCTTAATAACAATATCTAAGTTTAAGTCCTTATGGGAAGGCATCTCAATCTCATATTCAGCAAGACCCTGAAACACCACAACTGTTGCCTGGAATGGGAGAACGGAAAAATAAGATTGTTTGTCTTGGAGTATCTCACAAAGGAACTGAAAATCCAATGATATATTTTACCAGAGAAATAAATGTTTAACACATAGAAAAGAACATGGTGTTGGGGCTTGTTGCAATAAATGCCCAAACTATCTTTCTAATTTTTACAATTGTCTGTTAGATCATTTTATCATAAATGAGAAGATGGGCTACAAATTGAATGAGTAAATATACAGAGTTGACTTATGTATAGATACATCTTAAAGAACCTTTTATCTGTAGAACTAAATGATCTAGGACAATGGGAAGTCTATGGATGACATTTCCTTTAGTTCCCTTAATTTCAGCATGGATGTAGGTAGGACATAAACCCTAGATAATCTTCGGGTAAAATTTTCTTTCAAAAGCTATTCTTTGTCCTGCACATTAAAAGATTCATGTGCTTGTCTGCTAACCAAGTAGAGATAAACAATTCTCTGTCTACCATGTTTTGTACTGATCTTTTCTCAGCACAAAGCATTTTCTCCTATGGATATTTTGTGCCAAAAAAAACTTACAGATGACTGAAGTGAAACCTGTAGTTTCTTTCAGTCTATCAGAATTAGTCAAATCCTATAGCAGCTATTCAATGCATTGTTCTAACAGCTGAGTTGTCAAGGTTGACTTGAAAGGAGCTTATTTCCGCTCACAACTTGACAAAGAAGCTATGGGAGGGGGAGGGGTATGATTAGAAGATGTGGGGAGCTGGGGGGGGGAAAGGAATTTACGTGAGTCGTTTGCAGCTTGAGAAAATCTCGCAACTCCAAGGTCAGACGCAGAGGACTTTCAAAAGATGCAGACTGTTTTCACAAAATAAAATGCTTAACCTGGATTGGTGGATAGTGGCCACTGGGTGTCCCAAGGAAGGAAAAGGAGCGTTTACTATACTGCGCTTCACACCAAAACCTTAGAACTGGCTTTGCTTCTTCTGTACCTATATGGATCTGTCAGTAAAATTATACGCTTGGTAAAATGAAAAATGTCCCAGGAGTTTCTTTTACTGTACATGCCAACGGGACGGTTGAAAGAGTACAGTCAGAAAAGCACTCCTTCTTCTTTTGGTGGTGGTGGGGAGGACTTTCTCTGTAAAGCTTCCATTCACCGTTTCTTGTCTTATCCTTAGGCACTACGGAGAATAAATCCACATCCTCTTCCCCATGACAGCACTTCAAATATTAGAAGACTGCTATCATGTCTCGACTTTGCCTTCTCTTCTTTAGGCAAAACATGCAACAATTCAGACTATTGCTTTGTTTTAAGCAGCCTGAAGTAGAATAGAGTTCAGAAGATTATAATCTGTGCATTCTGACAATACACATAATCTGACAATAAAACAAAGACTCACTTGGGTTTGTCCATATGTTCCCCCATAATATTTCTGATCTGTCAGCCATCTGACTATGGGACCGGTCTGATCAAATTTCTTCATTTTCAGCAGGGCCAACAAGGCATAAGAAGTGCCTTCAATGTTGTAGGTGTGAGCATTATATTCTTCCCAACGATTGCCTCCTAAAAAACAGCACAGAAACAGAATTTAGCCAAACAGATAAAAATATTGAAGGTGACTTTTGGTTGGAGTGAAAAGATTGGGAAATTTAACAATTGATTAAGTCGCCCATTCTTCAAGAAAGCAAATGCTAGGTATGAGTTGTTGGGTGAGGTTACTCAATGACATGGAGTTGCTGATGATACCCAGTTGTGGTCAGCTCCACCAGGTAGGAGAGTCAACTTGACAGAAAGGCTAAGATTAATTCTCTGTCTCTGTCTCTGTCTCTGTCTCTGTCTCTGTCTCTCTCTCTGTCTCTCTCTGTCTCTCTCTGTCTCTCTGTCTCCTGCATCTATATAATCAGCCTATCTTCCTCTCCCTTCTCTCACTTCAACTCTTTAAATCCTCCATCCATTTACCTAGGGGATCAAACTATTTTTGTTAGAGCCCCTCAATTGTATTTGCCTTTAATCTTTCCCCTTTTCTCTTTCCTGCTTTTGCCTATATATTTTCGGGCCTTGCCATACTATTGGGGGAGGGTGCCTGCAGAGGAATTATTATTTGCTTTGTTCTACTCTAGGCGAGATGCCCTCCCTCTGGGCAAGAGGAATGTGACCTGAAAACCTCTCCAGACAATGGAGTCTGGGACCGTTGGGAAACAAAACTGTTAGAGACCTTGAGAAGCCCGCTAAATCTCCAGTGTCTCATAACATGGTGGTACCTGTGGATTGGCTGGATTTCAACCGGATGGTTGTACACTGGGGGGAGTAGTTATGAATTGCCTTTTTGATGTAATCCTTTACGCACCAAATCTCAGACCTTGCTTTGCTCTCTTGCCATTACTAACTCTCAAAAAAGTTCCTTTCGAGACAATGCCTGTTTCAAGAGTTATGCTTTCTTGGGAGATCTAGTTGAGGCAGATCCTTACCTAAAGCAAGCTCTGCAGTAGTGCCCAACCCAGACAGGCATCTGCCCTACCGGTGTGGGGGGTATGCACAGCATGCTTCTGCATGGCAGAAAAGTGGGAGACATCAGAACCGAAGACTGCAGTGAGGCAGCCATTTGGATTTATCCTGAAGAAGGCACCTCCACCTGGGTGGAGGAAGCCGCTGTCCTAGAAGAAGCCTCAAGACCAAGATGGTTGCTCAGGGTTGGGAGAAAAGAAGATTGGGAGGAAAGGTCCCAGAAAGTGACCCTCACCTGAGGAGGGGGAAAAAGAACTCGCAAGAAAAAGACAGGACTACCATCCAATGACGAACATCCGGACCTGTAAACAAACCCGATGGAGGCGATCTTGAAGCAAGCCATGCATTACATGGTGGAGGCTTTCAAGGACCTAAAAGCCAAGTCCTTGAGCTACCCAGAGAAGGGGGAAGAATTAACTGAGGAGACCAGGAGCGGAGAGGGAGAAGCAGTTATAGTGGAGATGGCAGTAGGGGCCGTGGGGGCCACAGAGACTGCGGAGACCACTCCAGCAGTGCGATAGCAAACAACACCCCAGAGAGTTTGGACCCCACAACTGCCCAGAGAGAGGACTCCCCCCAAAGAACTGAAGCTGGCTCCGTTGGGAGTCAAATTCGATGGGGATCCCCAGCAGCTAGCCTTCTTTTAGGCTCACATCCTCACCTACATGCAAGTGTATGGGAAGTCTCTGCCCAATGACGCCAAAATCCGGGTCATCACCCTAGCTCCGGAAGGAACCGCTGCCCGGTAGATGGTCACCCTGTACAACTGCAATGCTCCTGAACTTCGGAACTTTAACCATTTCATGACCGCACTAAGATGCTGTTTTGAAGATCACCTGGCAGACCAAAAAGCCAAGGATCAGATCAAAACCATAAAGCTGAATACAGAGAGGAGTTTTGAGATTTGGCTTGTTGCCTAAACTGGCCCAAAGACATCCTGATAAGCTATTTCCAGGATGGGCTGAATGATGACTTGTACAACACCTGTGTGGCACATGGGGCACCTGCTCGTCTCTACGAATGGTGTCTCCTGGCTGAAGAACTGGAAAATGACCAGATTAGGAACCTGTACTGTCACATGAAACCGGGGAGAGGAAGCCAGCCTGAGAGAAAGGGAGAATCTGGCAGAGCCTCCGCCATCCAACCGCGTTCCACCGCCTGCTTCAAGTGTAGCAAGGAAGGGCATTATTCTGCAGAGTGCTGTAGCAAAACCCCAGTCAGAAAGTTGGATCGAGCCTCCAGGGGGAAGTCGAGCAGCAAATCCACCCAGCACTCAAAAGATACCACCCTGAAGTCCTTGGAGGTCGTGGAGCTCCCCCGAGCTCCAAAGGCAGGGATAGAGCTCTGACCCCACCAGACAACGAGTCGGGAATATCAGAGAGCAATTATGACGACAATCCATTAGTAAGTGGGCTGATTGACCCCATAACCATGCCCATAGAACTGACAGTCCTGGGCATGGACAGGGAAATGGCCCTAACCGCTCTGCTGGACTCGGGCTGCATGCAGTGCTTAATAAGCCCCAACTTAGTTGGGAAGTTGGGGCCTCCCCTAAGGAAACTCAAGGACCCCATCGCCTTTTGCCAGCTTGATGGGTCCATAGCCAGTTTTATAACCAAGCCCCTGGAACTAGCCATGGGAAGCCACTCAGAGACTTTAGCATTCATCGTGGCTCCTGGCATGGAATGGCCCCTGGTACCAGGGTTATCTTGGTTAAAGAAATGGAACCCCCTAATTGATTGGAGAGAGGGCCAGCTAAAGTTCCCCAGGAGGAGTGCACCTCCCCTGGGGTTGCCTGGAGATAAGATGGGTCCGAAGCAGGAACTTGCCTCCATGCTGAGTGAGCAAGAGTTCAGAGCATCCCAAAAGAGTACCAAGACCTAGCTGAGGTTTTCAGTGAGAAGAGGTTGGATAAGCTTTCTCCTCACTGACCTATGGACTCTGCTATTGAGATCATCCCCAGGGCTAAGTTGCCAAAGCTGAAGCTGTATTCGATGACCCCTAGAGAATTAGATGAGCTCCACAAGTTCATTGACAAGAACTTAGCCCAGGGTTTCATCCAGACTGCCAGACCCTGGGTAGCAGCCCCTGTCCTATTCAGGGAACAGAAGGATGAGTCTCTTCGCCTCTGCGTGAATTATAGATATTTGAACGTGGTATCAGTGGAAAATGTGTACCCCTTGCCTCTCATGAGGGACATGTTAGCCCACCTGGCAAAAGGGAGAATTTTTCCTAAGCTAGACCTAAGAGAAGCCTATTATTGCATCAGGATTAAGGAGGGAGACGAATGGAAGACTGCTTTCAATTGCCCTTTAGGCTGCTTCCAGTTCAGGGTGCTCCCTTTTGGGCTACAGGGAGCCCCTGCTGTGTTCATGCAACTGATCAATGAGGTCCCCCATGAGCACCTGTATAATGGGTTTTTGGTGTATTTGGTGACATCCTGATTTACACTGAGACTAAGGCAGAACATGTGAAATTGGTCAGAGCAGTCTTGAAGCTGTATGCTAAGCTTTCAAAATGTGAATTCTATAAGAACAGAATTGACTATTTGGGCTATCGCATTTCTCATGAGGGGGTAGAGATGGACCAAGAGAAGGTGCGGGCTGTCATGGAATGGACTCCTCCCTGCACCAGAAAGCAACTGCAGAGCTTTCTGAGGTTTGCCAACTTTTACAGGCAATTTATCCCTGCGTTTGCTCAGATTGCACTCCCTATCACAAACTTAATGAAAACTAAGGGAGGGAGTAAACCGAAGCCTGGCCAGCTACTAAAATGGACTGCTGATTGCCAAGCAGCATTTGAGAAACTTAAGAGACTTTTTTCTGCAGAACCGTTGCTGAACCAGCCAGACCCAGAAAAGCTGTTTGTGATTCAGGCAGATGCTAGCGATGTGGCAGTGGGGCCGGTGTTATTGCAGAAAAATCGGCAGGGCCACTTACAACCCTGTGCTTACACATCCAAAAAATTGTAGGAGACTGAACAATGGTGGGCTGCTTGGGAAAAGGAAGCATATGCAGTGCAATGGGCCCTTTTGACCTGGAGGCATTTCTTAAAAGGAAGCAAAGTTCCTTTCCAGATTTGGACTGATCATAAAAATCTGGAAGCTTTGAAAACCCCCAGGAGATTGTCTCCTAAAAAAGTGTGCTGGGCCCAGCACTTCCACTGTTTTAATTTCTCTATCCAGTACCTGCCTGGGGGGAAGAGCTTTGTCATGAATAACACAATATAATAGCGTGAAGGCAGAGGTAGTTAAACCTCAACTTTCCCCACAGCAATTGGCTGACCCAGCCATTACAAGAGCACAGATGAAGAAAACCCCTCCCCTACATAATGTGGTGGTTGAGGAGTTCAGGAAGGCGTTGGAGAAAGACGAGTGGTTCAACAGCCATAAAAATCTCTGTTCAGTGCAAGATGGGTTAGCTTGGGTTGGAAGAAAGCTGTATATGCCTGCAAATCAGAGACTGAGAATCATGCAGGCCTGTCACCATTCAAAAATGGCAGGACACTTTGGGTTCGTAAAGACTCTCCACCTGCTCAAGAAGCAATTTTGGTGGCCTTCTTTGAAAAGGACATTGAAAGTTATGTGGCTAGCTGCCATACTTGTGCTGCTGCTAAATGTAGGCAGCGAAAAACGCCTGGCCTCCTGCAGCCGGTAGAGAGCCCTTCAGCACCCTGGAGAGAGATCTCTATGGATTTTATTGTTAAGCTGCCCGAAAGCACGGGAAACACTGTTATTTGGGTGGTCACTGACTTGTTTTCTAAGCAAGCCCACTTTATCCCGTGTCAGAAGATCCCGACTGCAAAGACTTTGGCTAAGCTGTTTGTGCATGGGGTTCCAAAATGTATAATATCCGACAGGGGTGTCCAATTCACCTCAAAGTTCTGGAAGGCCTTTTTGGACCTTTTGGATTTTATTTGGTTCAGGGGCTGTCATCTAGTCATCATCCTCAAATGAATGGGGGGACAGAATGAATGAACTCAGTTCTGGAACAATACTCCATTGTTTTATTAATCATCAACAGGACAATTGAACTGATCTGTTGCATTTGCTGAAGTGGCTTATAACAATGCAGTACACTCCAGTACTGGGTTCACTCCTTTCCAAGTGCCTAATGGGCAGAGTTTTCTTTCTATGCCTGAATTGCCTGTCACTGAACCTGTCATTCCTTCTCTTAAGCACCAAAAGACAAGACAAGAAACAATGGATGAAAACTAATCAAGGAGAGAAACAACCTAAAACTAAGGAGAAATTTCCTAACGGTGAGAGCAATCAACCAATGGAAAAGCTGGCCTTTAGAAGTTGTGGGTGCTCCATCACTGGAGGCTTTCAAAAAGAGACTAGACAACCACTTATCTGAAATGGTATAGGGTCTCCTGCTCGAGTAGGGGTCCCTTCCAACTCTTTTATTCTATGTTCTGAGATCCTGTTTAACTTTTCCGTGTAAGTAAATGTTGGTTAGGAGTATATATCAAAATATTAAGTGGTGGTTAATCATCTATTACATTTAATTCAAGAGGAATAACTACACAAAAAGATATGACTATAAAAACTACTAAAAATGCAATATAAACATAAATATTTACTAGGTAAATAAATTGCATATATTTAAATTGCATACATATTGATAAAGATCAGAGTAAAATATTTTAAAATATTAAATTATTAATAATAAAAATAATCTTGTTTCCTTTTTTTTCTTTAGTCTCCTTTGCTAAACTAAAAATGTGATCAGTGCAAAAAAGTTTACAGGCTATACATATCCTCACAGTATTGTCTTAAGTCGAAGTAGAATTTAGCCATGTTATATGGCTGTGGTATATTATTATTATCCTTCTCATCTTCTCATCCTCTCATCTTCTCATCTTCTCTACTTCCTCCTCTTATTGGTATCATAATTATGATTATTATTACTCTGTTGCTTTGCGGGTACACTAAGAGCTTCTCCACCGGAGACAAATTCCTTGTGTGTCTAATGACACTTGGCCAAATAAAGTATTCTATTCTATTCTAGAAGCACATATTAGATAAAGAGTTCAGCAGGTGACTTATGGGTGGGGCACAAATTTTGGAAGATCATTTAAAATTTTCAAAAGACCAAGAACTGTAATTCAACAAATAAACCTGTACAACAGGCAGCATGTGGGGAAAAAGTTACTGATTATTTTTCTACTTGAGAAAGCAGCTAGAAGCAAAGAGGTGCCCATTTGCATGTGGCTTTTGGTTTTATTTTTGTCACTGCAAAATCTAAAAATCTGTCCATTGTGAATTGTATTGCCAGCTAATTCTTCATTCTGCTTCTTACTGTTTTCTGTTTTCTTACTGTTTTCAAAACCAGCCACACCTGTGTAGGAAGTCAGCATCCCCCACCTCACCCTGAAGAGAATGAAATATACAGGCAAGATAGAATATTTCCTCTAAAGGAGAAATGGAGAAAAAATCTTAACAAAGGCAGAAAGCAGCCCCAGCCTCAAGCAAAAACATGAACAGGCCAGTCTTTAGGAGACTGTAATCCATTCAGAAAGACTGGGCCAGTCTATTCATAAGCAAAGAACAAACAGAAACTCCAGATAAGCAACACAATTAGCTAAGCCAAAAGTTGATAAGATTAGCTCAGACAAACACCTAGGATTTGCATTTCTCCTTTTACCTATAGAGCCAGCCATGACCCCTACATGACCCCATAGGAATCGTAACAGCCATTAGAATATTAAAGGGCATGTTCTTGCACAGGAACAGGCATCTCAAATACAAAGCCCAAAGAAGGTATAAAAACCTACCCACTCTCAATTCCATTTTGTCAGCTGTCCCAGAACTACATGCTGTTGTTGGTTCTGCTCATCATTACCTTCGTTCCTAAGCAGCCAGCCTCCATTTTATTTCCAGTGTCTTACTCCCGGCTTGGAGCTGGACCTGGTTTTTCTTCCAACACCTGGTTTCTTCTATCTAAAACAAACCCATGTATGTACCTGTTGATGCTGCCATGAGTACCCTGTCGTCATTCAGAAGGCCTGCAGCAGCCAAAGCATAGGCGGTGAGGGCCGTAGTGTAAGGCCTTTGCAGTTTCTCGTACTTTTTGAGTAAATAATCTGCAGCCTTGTTGATGCTGCTGTCTAGACTCTGGAAGTGAGGGGAGAGGGAAGAGAAGAAATCCATTAGGAATGTTTTAGGCATCTCTATCGAACATTTCCCTGAGGTATGATTTGTCCCCACCCTGTTGCTTTTCCGAAAGGCCCTAAAAACATGGTTTTTGCATTGGGCTTGGGGACCACATATGGAGATTGAGCTGATCAAGTGGTTGATTTGATGGTGCTGTTACTGCCATGGGTAGGGGGTGAGGGGAGCGGAAAAGTTATGGATTTTTTTATGTGGTAGATTTTTAAATCTTGTAAGCTGGCCAGAGTCAACTACTTGTGAATTGGACAGTCATATAAATTTGTCCAATAAATAATAAATAAAATAAATACATGCTGCCACTTCCTGCTTGCAAGTTTTACATGCTAAAAATGCAAATTTAGCCATCATGTGTTACTTTTAAGATTTTTATATAAGAAGAGATGTTGAGGATAAATTCATTAAGAAAGTCTTAAAATTTCTATAAAAGCTGCAGAATTTCTGTAAAAGCTGCAATATTGTATGATCCACTTGCAGAAACCATTTCTGCATGGATCTTTTTAAATGTTCCTCTAAATTTTAGGAGCACTGGTGATAAAAAATACACTGCAGCAGTGAAAAGGCTCTTTGATATTTAAAGGTCATTAACTGATCTAAATACCTTGCTAGCTTGAAAGTATATGTGTAAATTCCTAATAGTATCCTTATTGAATTGATTATTTATCTTGGTTTCATTTGATTTAAAATTAATAAAGTATAAACTATAGCAATGCTGGTTAGGCTACTTGGAGATCCTGAAGGCTTATAATACTGGGGCCAAGAAGTTGCAAAAATGGAATACTGTGATCAAAAAAACCCTATCACAACATCCATACGCACATTGATATATTCATTGCAGATGGTTCTGGATTCCAACAACGCAACCAGAATGAAAGCTGTTAAAGATACATCTGGTTCAGCACCTTGAAGTCCTCCCTAGAAGAAAATGGTGCACGTGGGGGGGAGGGGGAGAGACAAAAAGACAAAGGTAATGCTAAGAAATAAATACTTCTCTGTAGTTATACACAGGGGATACAAGAGAGGAGCAGCAAAGAGTTAAGGTTTTTTTTGTATCTCTTGGCTGCCATCTAGTGACCATCCACGTTTGCCCATTCAAGATGCAGTGTTGTTGAAGAGCTGAAGTTTGAGGTAATCGTTCAACTTTGTGTAACCATGTTGTAACTATAAACTACCCTAACAACATTACATGAGGAGAGAAAGCAAGAACAAGGGATAGCAAACTCTAGGAAATGAATATTTGGTCAGACAGTTTATAGAAGAATAAGAAATGAGTCCTTTTAATGAAACTTTTAATTATTTACTATTTACACTATTTTAAAAAGATAAATAATGATTTGTAGATATCAGAATTCCAGCCTCTTGTAAAAGAGGACTGGAGGGCAGGCAAAGAGATCAAGGACCAGACTGAAGGGATGATCCCCACAGGAAAAGAACAGAATTGGAGCTACACAGAGCACTCATTTCAGACCAACTATCCAATCCATATCAACATGCCCAATATTGCCTGTGTACAGCATCCTGAAGTAGGGTATTATGAAGAGCAATGTTGTCTCACCTACAGAGAGATTGCGTTGCAGAGGGAGGCATGAAGATAAGTGCTTAGGAAAAATGTTGAGTGGACCATCTCCTACCAGGGCATGGTGGCTGTGTAGATTTGCCCCTAAATTTCTTCTATAGAGCTTCATCTGCTATTGTTTCTGTGTTGGTTTCTTCTCTACTATAGGCTTTCTTGTCTTTGAAGCAGATTTCATCTTCAAATTCCTCCACGAGAACTCTTCTCTCATTAAGCCAAATCTTACCAAGGCTACCCTTGGTAAGGGTAGAGCCATGGTGGTGCAGGGGTGAGAATGCAGTACTGCAGGCTACTTCTGCTGACTGTTCGACCCTCACCCGCTCAAGGTTGCCTCAGGCTTCCAACCTTCTGAGGTCGGCAAAATAAGGACCCAGATTGTTGGGGGCAATAGGCTGATTCGGTAAACCTTAGAGAGGGCTGTAAAGCACTGTGAAGCAGTATATAAGTCTATAAGTGCTCTTGTTATTGAAGTCCTCATGCCCTATCTGAATTCTTCTACAGCTCTTGGCTAGCCAATGTCATTAGAATAGAAACTAGCAATGAACTATTTTGTACAGTACAAACTTTTCTCTAATACCTGGGCTTGGTTTTTTTCAGTTAAGAACTTAAAAATCCCTGGATTTATTGGAAAGGAAGCAAGGAAAGAAAGGAAGCAAGGAAAGAAAGAAAGAAAGAAAGAAAGAAAGAAAGAAAGAAAGAAAGAAAGAAAGAAAGAAAGAAAGAAAGAAAGAAAGAAAGAAAGAAAGAAAGAAAGAAAGAAAGAAAGAAATAGAAATAAATAAATAAATAAATAAATAAATAAATAAAGAAAGAAAGAAAGAAACCATACCTGCATTGTTCCAGAAAGTACAGGGGCATTTTCTTTGAACACTCCGTCTGGTTGTTGCCTGTTCAAAATCAGCCACCTCACACCTCCACAAATGATGTCATGCCTAATGTCTTTTACCATTTTGGCAGCCAAGGCAAAGACTTTTACAACATATGCTGTTAGCCTGTAAAGAATGTAACGCATTAACCAACCATTTCAATGAAGATCTTAATACAAGCAGTTGCTTGCTTGATTTTGTAAGCCAAATATAACTAGGTTGCTGCTAGCTAGGAGGGAAAGGGGAAGAGTGGCTTGTCACCACAATACTACATTATGGCACAAAAACAGTAGAACTAGCTCGTGCCTCTAGACCAATATTGTTGTTATGATGGGAAACAATCAAAATTAAAATCAGTCACCCTCATCTCTTCTTCAACCTAGGAAGGAAATAAGGCTCAACTAACCAAGCCAAAGCTGTATCAAGAGAGTCATATTGTTGTTATAGTGTTGTTATATCACAACAGTACATATGAACTACATCTTTTGAAGAAATGCAGGGTAAGAGTTAAGAGAATGAGAATTCCTTAATTCGGTTCTTGTGGCTATCAAAGATGAACTCTTAGCATTTGCTCTATATTGGTTCATAATAGTCAGTGGAAGTGAGTACTTTCAGAGGGTAGCTCCCCGCTGAAATGGCATAACTATCTATTCAGAGAGCCTCTTTGGTGTAGTGCTGAAGTGCTGGCCTAGAAAGCAGGAGATTGTGCATTCTAGGCCTCCCTTAAGCATGAAAGCCAGCTGGGCCAGTCACCCTCTCTCAGCCCAATTCACCTCACAGGGCTACTGTTGTGGGGAATAGAAGGAGGAATATTAAGTATGTTCATTGCCTTGAGCTGACCAATGAGAAGAAAAGGTGGGATAAAAATCTAATAATAATAATAACAGCAATAACAACTCAGTCCCAGGGAATCAGTGTTCCAAGTGCTTCCACTTGACACAACAAAGAATCTGAGTACAACATTGAGAATTTATGAGCAACTAGGCAAAAAAGTTAAGGAGCTAGGAGCACAAGTGGTGTTTTCAACCGTACTCCCAATGAAAGGTCAATACCCATTAGGGAAAAAAGAATTCTAGAAATAAACTGCTGGCTAAAGGGTTAGTGTCACCAAGAGAACTTTGGTTTCCTGGACCATGGATTGCATTACTACATGACGGACTCTTGCCAAGGAATGGGTTGCACCTCACGACAACAGGGGGAAACGTACTCAGAAAATGACTGGCTCAACTCATCAGAAGGCTTTAAACTAAAATTGAGGGGGGAGGGTGACAAAACTTTAGAATCTCTAGAACATAAAAAAAAACCATAAACCCCAAGAAAACAAACAATAAGGTGGGGAGTGATGAGAAAAAATAAAATCTCAAATACCAAATAGGCATAAAAGGCTCAAATGCTTATATACAAATGCTCAAAGTTTGGGGAACAAACAGGGTGAATTAGAAACAATAGCACATGAGAGGAGGTATGATATAGTTGCCATTACAGAAACTTGGTGGGATGACACGGATGACTGGAATGTACTGATGGGTGGATACAAATTGTTAAAAAGAAACAGTTCTACAAAAAGAGGAGGTGGAGTTGCACTATATGTAAGAGATGACTACATATCTACAGAAAAGCACATGATCAAAGATACCCCCCCTAGAATGTATATGGATCAATATAAAAGGAAAAAAGAGTGACATAGCCATAGGTGTATATTACTGGCCACCCAGCAATCAGAAGAAATAGATGAACTCTTTGCCAACCAGTTAATAAATGTATGTAGGAAGCATACCACAATAGTAATGGAGACTTTAACTACCCTGATATCAACTGAGAGACAGCAAGTGAGAGATCAAACAGACTCCTAACCAACTTAGCTGACAACTTTGTCATCCAAAAGATAGAGGATGGAACTAGAGGAAAAGCTATACTGGACCTAATTCTTACTAATAGAGGAAAAGTGATAGAGGGAGTTGAAGTTACCGAAACTTTGGGCGAGAGTGACCACATCATATTGGAATTCAATATAATACAAACTCAAGCAATAAAACATTATTCAGCCTGTGTCTTAAACTTTAAAAGAGCTGATTTTAACAAACTCAGAGAGAGCCTAGGAAAGATTCCATGGATGAAAATCCTAAAGGGGAAAGCAACTCAAGAAGCATGGGAAACTCTGAAAAATAAAATCTTAAAAGCTCAGTCCAGCACAATACCACTGAAAAAGAAAAATAAGAAATCCAAGAAGAAACCAGCATGGTTGCACAAAAATCTCTCCGACAGACTGAAACAAAAAAGGACAAGGACAAAAATGGAAAGAGGGACACATAACTAAGGCAGAATATCAGTAAATAGCTCCAAATCTACAAAGATGAGGTCAGAAAGCAAAGCCTCAGAATGAACAAAGACTTGCAACAAAAGTCAAAGATAATAAAAATAAGTTTCTTTCAACATATTAATAACGGGAAAAAAGTCAAGGAAACAGTCGGTTCACTAAAGAGAGAAGATGGCAAGGAAGTAACAGGAAGCAGAGAGAAAGCAGAGCTGCTTAACCCATTCTTTACATCAGTCTTCACACATAAAGAAACTATAGCCCAATTTACTAAAAATACTGTAAAAGACAGACTAGAAATAAAAATTAAAATAAGAGAACACCTGTCTAATGAATATAAATCTCCGGGACCTGATGGATTACATCCCAGAGTTTTGAAGGAGCTGGCAGATGTTATCTCAGAACCATTATACTGTATCTTTCAAAAATCCTGGAGCACCGGGGAACTACCAGAGGATTGGAAAAGAGCTGATGTGGTTCCCATCTTCAAAAAAGGAAGAAAAAAAATAAACTCTGGAAACTACAGACCAATCAGTCTAACATCAATACCTGGGAAGATACTGGAAAAGATAATAAAAAAACAGATCTGCAAACATCTAGAAACAAAGTTATAACTAGAAGCCAGCACAGGTTTGTTAAAAACAGAGGTTGCCAAACCAATCTTATTTCATTCTTTGACAAAGTGACTAAACTAGTAGACCAGCAAAATGCTGTGGACATAGTATATTTGAACTTCGGCAAGGCATTCGACAAAGTAGACCACAATCTATTTCTTAGTAAACTAGAAAAAAGTGGGATAGATAGCATCATCATTAGATGGATTTGGCTGACAAACCATACTCAACGAGTAGTCTTTAATGGTACTACATATACATGGAGGGAGGTAAGCAGTGGGGTACCACAAGATTCAATCTTAGGCCCAGTACGCTTCCATATCTTCATAAATGACTTAGATGATGGAATAGAAAGGGAACTCATCAAATTTGCAGATGACACTAAGTTGGCAGGAATAGCCAACACCCCCAGAAGCTCAAAATCCAAAAGGATCTTGACAGATTTGAACAATGGACCCTATCAACAAAATGATTTTTAATGTGGAGAAAAGCAAAGTTTTACATTTAGGCAGAAAAAACCAAAGGTACAAGTACAGATTAGGTGAAACCTGGCTCAAAAACAGTAACTGTGAGAGGGACCTTGGAGTCCTAGTGAACGATCACTTAAATATGAGCCAGAAGTGTGCGGCAGCAGCAAAAGAGCTAATACAATCCTTGGTTGTATAAACAGCGGCATAAATCAAAATCATGTGAAGTATTACTACCACTTCTTTATAAAACCTTAGTAAGACCACACCTGGAATACTGCATCCAGTTTTGGTCAGCACACTGACCAAAAGATGTTGAGACTTTGGAAAAAGTGCAGAGAAGAGCAACTAAGATGATTAAAAGCCTGGAGACTAAAACATATGAAGAACGGTTGCAGGACTTGGGAATGGCCAGTCTAGAGAAAAGAAGGACTAGGGGTGACATGATAGCAGTATCCCAGTATTTCAGGGGCTGCCACAAAGAAGAGGGGTCAACTTATTTTCCAAAGCAGCAGAGGGCAGGACAAGAAGCAATGGATGGAAACTAACCAAGGAGAGAAGCAATCTGGAATTAAGGAGAAACTTCCTAACAGTGAGAACAATTAACCTGTGGAACAGCTTGCCTTCAGAAGTTGTGGGTGCTTCCTCACTGGTAGTTTTTAAGAAGAAACTGGACTGTCACTTGTCTGAAATGGTATAGGGTCTCCTGCTTGAGCAAGGGGTTGGACTAGAAGACTTCCAAAGTCCCTTCCAGTTCTATTCTATTCTGTTCTGTTCTATTCTGCTCTGTTCTGTTCTGTTCTGTTCTTGTAGGAGGAGCAAATTTCCATTCTTACCTGAGTCCTGGGGGGAGCCAAGATGGTGGACAGGCAGCAAAGGCTGTAAGGAGCTCCTCCAAAAGCAAAAGCTTTATTTTATTTTATTTTTATTTTAACTTTTTAACCCCTTTTAACACTGCATTTTTAACCTACCCACTTTTAACCTATTTTAACCTATTGTAACCCTTTTTAACCTATTTTTAAACCTGTTTTAACCCTTGTTTGACTTTTATAATAGTCAAAGACTTTTTACAAAGGATATATACTGGAGAGGCCACCATTGTTTTACCTACATTTTAACAACTCTACAAGCCAGGATTACCAAGAATGGGGAAAAGGAGAAAGAGACAGCACTCTGCAGCAGAGACTTCATCCAAGCCACTGAAGCAGCAGAAAATGGAAGATTACACTGCAAACAGACAGTCTGTTCCAGTAAGTAATTCATCTGCAGTCGCCTTATCAGATAAACTTAATTTATGTGACTCATTGGAATGGGACTTACAAACCGAACTTGAAAACAAACAGCATGTAGAATTGTCCTCCTTCTCGGAGAATGGCTCCCCTTCTTGGAACTCAGCAGCAGCCTTCTTTGCACAGGAGGGAGATGTAATAAATTTAAAGGGGGAAAATGTGACAGATTTCCTCTCTAGACAATGTTTGCTTAGGCTCAAACTGTTAATTCAATATATGAACTCTTATCAATTGTCATAAATAAGGTTGACTGCTTGAAAGAATCTTTTGCAAAGTTTGTTAGGAGCCACCCAAATACTGCAGAAGGACGTGGGAGGACAACCACGGATAGACATGGGATGGCTAATTCAGAAAATGAAAATAGAGAAGGGCCTTGTTTTCCTTCCAAAAATCTGAACACTCATAGAGAAAACATCCAATCAGGTAAAGGCCTAAGAGATGACCAATATAACTACAGTCTGCAGACTAACCGGGTTACCTTACAAATTTATGACAAGAGAGCGAATAGAGGGTGTTGGGGTAATAGAGAAGCTGTCCCTGAGCCAGCTACTTCACTGTGAACTCACTCTGATAGATCTACTACATGCAGAGTGGCTGCCAGCAAGAAGGCAATATATGAGAATTCTCCTATCATTTAAGCAGCCCACAATTCCCTCCATGCTCTTTAAAATGAAGCCCTTTCTGAGTACCTTTTCAATATTCCCAATAAGGGTTTTTCGCTCAGACAAAGTGTGCTCACTCCTGAAACAGCGTCACCAAGAGGGAACTGTTGCTTTAAATCCAGGCTGCAACAGCCCTTACACTGCTAAGCCTGAGGCTGCTGCAACTGAATTGACCCTGAGAAGACAAAGGAGTGATATACAAACGGTGTTACCCAAAGCTGCAGGAACTGTTGAAGATGTGCCAGAAGAAATGCTAATTGACCTATTCAGTGCATTGCCGGAACCTGAGCAAGTTAATATCATTCAAAGATTGGATGACCTAAAAGAGGCACTGACAACAACTCAATTTACAGCAAAGCCTCTATTTAACTTGACTCCACTAATCGCGCAACCTTGTGACAATATATTTAATCAACAATCTGCCTTTACCTCAATAGTAAAAAAAGGTAGTGTCACACAGGCGGACAGTGGGGTAACTGCACTGACTGATCCTGTCTTTGAGAAACAACTGAAAGACAAAGGACTTCATCACACAGTGCCTCCTAAGCCGACAAACACTAAGGATATAATCCAGCTTCCATCCTCATTTGACTTAGAAGTTCCCACAACTTCTTCCTACAAGATGAATTCTCAGCTATGCCCCTCCAAAAATGGACATAAATCTACATTTATAGATTTAAGCTGGAGTACCTGCCCATTTGAAAAAAAAATATTCTTGGAGCAAGGGCAGAGGCACACTGGCAATCGAGATATAGAGGAGCAACAACAAGTTCTGCAACGCACGAGAAGAAATACCGAACCTCACAACAACTGTGTTTATATGGGAAGCATAGATGATATCGACCCGGCTCCAATGTCAAGTTGACATCTGGCATTTTTACCATCTAGCCAATCAACCAAGCCAGACCAGCTTGCCTCCGAGAAGCCCATACAGATGATGACCTGGAACATAGCTGGCTGGAAAGGGATGGTTGATAGTGGACTAATGAGCTTTCTCCCTAGATTTGATGTAATAGCCTTTCAAGAAACCTGGTTAACCGAAGTGGACGAACCAGTACAACTGCCAGGTTTTCAGGGATGGGCCTCCCCAGCCCAAAAAACAAAGAACAAAGGGAGACCCTCTGGTGGGCTATGCATTCTTATAAAGCAAGAGTTGCAATGGCAGGGGGAGAAACTATATAATGAAGATAAGTGTTCGTACTTCCTAGCTATTAAATTTGAATATGAAAAGTTCGAGTTAATACTGGTAAATGTGTATATCCCTCCAATCACATCCCGGTATTATAACTCTGAATGTTGGATGGGCTTGGAAGTTATTCTAGAAGATATATCTGTATTGTACCCTCAGTCCATAGTGGTATTACTAGGAGATTTGAATGCTCGGCTGGGTCCCTCTTTGTATGAGCTCGCCCAGAAGAAGGGAGTCCCAGGGGAATTTTTTGATAACCATCCTCAGTGACTCTCGAGAGACTCCAAAAGTAATGCTGCTGGCCTGCTCCTAGTTTCCTTAATTTTTAAGGGTAATCTCCAAATTCTGGGAGGTAAGGATAAGAATTACACATATCCTTATACAAACCACTCGGCCAATTCAAGCAGTGTCCTGGATCTCTTTTGTGTGTCTAGAGATAAAGTTGACCTCTTTTCGGAGGTCACAGTACACCTTAGCGACAATAGCAACCATCAGCCTGTAAGCATGACACTGCGAGGCTGCTCAGATTTAAGACCATATAATATGGCTGATAGATGGCTCACCAAAAAGGTAGAGGTGACCCAAAATAAAAGGTTAATTTGGGCCAAAGTTGATACTAAGGCAATATTAGAATGCCTTAAAAAAGAGAATGCTATTAAGTGGGCTAGAACAATCCAGTCATCTACTACTGACTGGATGTCAGCCTTCAATGCATTCTCCAATCTCTGTAATATTCTGAAGAAACACCTAACAGCTAAACCTGCTACAAAAAGAGCCCAAGTGGGTAGACCCCGCTGGTTTGATCCTGAATGCCAGCAACTGAAAAAGAAATTGAAGGCAGCCATGAGGCTTGCCCAGAGGAATCCTACTGCTCATATACAAGCTAAGATGTTGCACACAAGAAGGGAATATAAAAAAACTATAACATTAAAGAAAAAAAGTTTTGCGATTTCAATCTGGTCAGAACTCGAGTTGGCTGCCAGAAGTCATAACTCAGTAATATTTTGGCACTCTGTAGCAGGTGTCCTGAAGGAGCGGAGATTTGCGTTTGACATACCAATCTCTGCTGAGGACTGGGAGAATTATTATCAGTGTTTGTTTGCTTCCACGGAACCGGTAGAGAAACTGTCTTTAAGCAATGATTTAGTAAACCCTAGAACTTCCCCCTCTTGGCCACCAGTCTCAGAGAAGGAGATACAATCCATCATCAAAAGCTTAAAGAGCAATAATGCCCAGATGAGGATTTTTTACCAGCAGAATTATTCAAGAAATTTCCCAATTGGTGGGGTCCTGTATTGGCAGGTCTTTTTACACACATAAATAACACCTGCCATATACCAGATGGGTGGAAGATGGCAATAGTTGTCCCCATATATAAAAAAGGGAATAATAAGGACCCTAGTAATTATAGGCCCATTAGCCTGATTGATATTGCAGCAAAAATATATGCTAGGTACCTTTTGAACAGAATTGAAATCTGGGTAGAGGAAAACAATATCCTCACAGAAGAACAAGCAGGTTTTAGACAAAGCCGATCTACTATTGATAACTGCTTTGTCTTGAACCATCTAATTGCCAAATATGCCTATAAGAGGAGACCCGTTTGCTGCTTTCATAAACCTTACAGCAGCATTTGATATGGTAAACAGAGAAGTACTATGGAGTAAATTGACATCTCTTAAAATAGAACCTAGACTCCTGGCTTTGATTAAAGCCCTTTACACAAGTACCTGTTTGAGGGTGCGGTATGGGGTTAATGGGGCTCTGACTAACAGGATTCACACAAATAAAGGGATAAGGCAAGGGTGTATCCTGGCCCCATTATTATTTAGTTTATATATCAATGACTTGCCAGGGTTATTGAAGGATCCCATGGTACATATGCCGATGATCCTAAATACTTACTGTAACAGCTTGCTTTATGCTGATGATATGATTTTATTATCATATTCACAAGTAGGATTACGTAGGCTATTAAGATTCAGGTCTTACTGTCAGGATAACTCCCTAATCATTAGTAAAACTAAATAAAAAATAATGGTGTTTGGAAGACACCATCAGAGACATAAGTGGCAATTAGATGGTGAACCAATTGAACAGGTTAACACCTTTGTATATCTGGGCGTAACTTTTTCCAAGACTGGATCTTGGGCTTGCCATCATCAACGAAGTACATTTAGAACAAAAGCCCATCTGAATCTACTGCTTAAACTAAAGAACCATAGTTACCCAGGGTCCCTAGCCCCATTAATTAAGGTATATAAAGCTAAGGTTACCACTATGCTCTTGTATGGACCAGAAGTTTGGGGTCTTTACTCAACCACAGTCTTAGAACAAACACAGTCCCAGCATTTGAGATGTATTTTGGGTGTAGATCCAAGAACATCTGCTGCAGCAGTTAGAGCTGAATTGGGAATTCATACAATTCATGCTCTATCCAAAATTAGAGCTTATAACTACTGGTGCAAAGTCAATGAAATGGAGACTGATAGACTCCCCAAGTTATGTCTACTAGAGCAAATAAAATTACAATCACAAATCTCCTGGATCACCAAACTAACAAATTTTGTAAGAAGCTGTGGTCTTCCTGTCTCTTGTGTAACAGGAGAACAATTCAAAAAAAGAGCTGCCCAAAGAATTAAGGATGATATAGCAATCCTTAGTAAGGTGGGTAACTTGAAATGGCTGAGTAAATACAAACATACTTTTCAAGTAGACAGTTATTTGAAATTACAACTGCCAAAACATCTTAGGGAGATATTTACGTGAGCGAGATTCGAACAGTTTGACACAATGGTCAGATATGGGAGATTCCATTCTATACCTTACAATGAGTGTCTCTGCATTTGCAGAGCGGCAGAGGTAGAAGACCTGGCTCACATACTATTTGATTGTTGCCTGTATAAGAGGGTGAGAGACAGGTACCTTGGTCTATATACCAAACGAATGACTCATTGGGATCCCCATATCAAAACAACTTACCTTATGTGTGGCCAGAACTTGAAAATAACATTTAACGCAGCACAGTACTTAAACAAAATGGTTCGGTTGAGATCTGCATATGTGGAACTGATTGGGGTAGATTGCAAGGGTGACTCCAAGATATAATTTTATCATATTTTATCTATATTTTAAATTACTGTACTCTATTTTAATTTCATTTTAGACTGTATTTTATTCCAATTTCATTTTAAGTCGTATTTTACTCTAATTCCATTTTAAACTGTATTTTATCAAATTTCATTTTAAATTGCTTTTATCAAACTTTAGTAATAATTTGTTGCTGGAACGTTGCACTTTGATATGGCCCAAGGGCTAATCAATAAAGATTATTATTATTACCTTAAGGAAAAAAACAATAGAACTGATTGATACTAAATGCTAGACATGAGACAAGAGGAAAAAGAGGAAGACATATTATATGGGTAAGGCATTATCAGAAGAGAGGATATTGTCAAGGACTGAAGCACAGCCAGGGAAGGAGCTACTGGGAAGAAGGGAATGGTAGGTAGAAAGAAATGAAGAAAGCAAAAAACAAAGTGCAAAGACAGAGAGTCAGATGCTCCATCAGAAGTTAGAAAATGAAAATATATGAACATTTATAGAGAAAGTTAGAGGAAAGCCCTTCCATGATCTGAAAATAATGGCTACAGTTTTGTCCATACCAAGAACTAGAGTCACGCTTTGGAAATGCTGCATAGGAATGGTCGGCTTTCTTGTACACCAACTGTTGGGTGTAACCTGAAAAGGGACAAAGTAGAAAGAGCTGTGAAATTTAGCTCCAGCCATACAAAAGCACACTTGCATCCAAAGCAGTTTTGCATTCCTCTTTCTTTGCTGTGAGTCTCATTGGAGCTGCTTTTCCTTTGCACAATTCTTTTGATTTGTGTTCTGGTCTCAGTGTAAAACTACCCCACTCTGCTGTTGAGAATCTGAAAGCAAGCAACCTTAACAACAACAACAAAAGGAACTGAAGAATAAAATGTACACTTCTGTCCTGTATGCTTGAAAAACAGGCATTTGATATCAGAACAATACTTCCAAACTCACCATAAAAGAGATGAAAATGTCTTTCCTTTTAATAGAATATTGTGATAATTCCATGAGCCGATATGTAAATATTTCTCAGCAATAACTATGACCTCTCCATCCCACACTCCCAGGCCAATGATGTAATATCATTAACTAAGCTAGCTGAAACCTAGCTTGTAAAGGAAAAAACAAAAACAAAAAAGAATCCCGCAATATATTTAAGAACACTTGGCTTCTTGACTTCTGTGGGTCTTATATTTGTTCATTTTAGGGAGAACGAATCTGACATTTCCATCCCCTGAGGAAAGACATGTCTGGAGACAATTTTCCTTACCTGTCATGATCTGTTTGACAGCTTCAGTCCTGCGATCCACACCAAGAGTCTCCCACTGCCCTGTTGTGTCCAGATAGTAGGTGGCAATAACCGGTGCGGTCATGTGAATCATATTTTGCTCCCCACAGCCAGAAGGAGTGATAATGAGATGGTTGAGTTTACTTCCATCAATTGAGTTTTCAACCATCTGAGCCACATGGTCACCTGAATGTGAAAAAATTGCCAAGCATGTTAGAAGATGAGTACTTTGTTATCTTGCTTTAAGCTTCAATACCTTTATGGCAAATGATTAGTCTAATCTTGCTTCCAACTCCACTACCCTTCCTTTAGAGCATTGAGCCCGAGATAATTAGGTTCCAGGACCAAACTATTGCAGGGGCTCCATGAGAAAAACCACCAATTTTTTAAATGATTTTTTTGAATGTCATTATAATTGGACCTGCATGGATCTGGGGGAGGGTGGCATTCCAGAGGGCAGGCATTGCAACAAAGAAGGAACATTTCCTAATTCTCTTGAGATTACACTGTTTAAACCAGGGCTTTTCAACCTTTTCACCCATTGTACCACTTTTAGGATATGGCACTATCCGAGTATCACCAATCGCCTAGCAAAAACTTGATGACCCCCCCCCCCAAAAGGAAAAAAGTGATAAAGTACAGGTAGTCCTCGACTTACAACAGTTCACTTAGCGACTGTTCAAAGTTACAACAGCACTGAAAAAAGTGACTTATGACCATTTTTCACATTTATGACCATTTCAGCATTCCCAGGGTCATGTGATTTACATTCGGATGCTTGGCAACTGATTCATATTTATGATGGCTGCAGTCTCAAGGTCATGTGATCCCCTTTTGCAACCTTTTGACAAGCAAAGTCAATGGGGAAACCAGATTCACTTAACAACCTTTTATATAAGGGGTGTCAAACTTAATTTCATTGAGGGGCACATTAGCATTGTGATTACCCTGGGGGGGGGGTTCCTTTCTTCCTTTTTCCCTGCCTCCCTGCCTCCCTCCTTCTCATTCCCATCCCTTCCTTCCTTCCTTCCTTCCTTCCTTCCTTCCTTCCTTCCTTCCTTCCTTCCTTCCTTCCTTCCTTCCTTCCTTCCTTCCTTCCTTCCCTGATCCTGGCACTTCTGTTGAGCCCTAACAGCTGATCGGTGCTTCTACAGGGCTGTCAGGGCTCAGCAGAAGCACCAGGATCAGCGCCGGGCTCCAGCTGATCGGCACTTCTGAAGGGGTGTCAGGGCTCAGCAGAAGCACCAGGATCAGCACCGTGCTCCAGCTGATCGGCGCTTCTGCGGGGCTCAGCAGAAGCATCAGGATCAGCGCCAGACTCCAGCTGATCAGCGATTCTGGGCAGCTCAGCAGAAGCACCAGGATCAGCGTTGGGCTCCAGCTGATCGGCGCTTCTGGGAAGCTCAGCAGAAGTGCCAGGATCAGCGCCGGGTTCCAGCTGATCCTGGAGCTTCTGCTGAGCCCTGCAGAAGCACCGACCAGCTGGAGCCCGACGCTGATCCTGGCACTTCTGCTGAGCCCTGACAGCCCTGCAGAAGCGCTGATCATCTGGAGCCCAGTGCTGATCCTGGTGCTTCTGCTGAGCCCTGCAAAATCGCCAATCAGCTGGAGCCCGGCGCTGATCCTGGCACTTCTGCTGAGCCCTGACTGGCCTGCAGCTCCAGCCATCTCTCGCTCAGGCTTGTGCGGTGCTGCTGCCGCTTCAGCTCATTCCCTTCCCCTGCTACCACTTCTCTAGGATGATGGCGTGCCATCTGCCAGGTGCCAATGTACCACCAATGGTACGCATACCACCAGTTGAAAAGCCCTGATTTAAACAACAGGATCTGGAACACACCCATTTGGTCTGATCTCACCAGATGGGCAGAAGTAATAAGGTTCAATGTCGGAAGTGGGATAGATCCATTGTCCCTGTGAATCCAATAAGGAAGGCTCTGACCTATCCCTCCAACTATTCATGAATGGAAGGGCAGGGAGATATTGTCCTATCCAGGAGTCCATCTCCAGTGCCAGATGTAGGAGCCTGGATTTCAAATAACTAGTTCTTACCTTGGACAGTAATCTTGGTTTCAGTTTCTGTCTCAGGCGCCTTGTCATCTAATTTATTGGCTTTGACCAATTGCTCCTGTGTTCCACCTGAAAAATGAAAAAAGAAAATGAGGAAAATTCCAGGAAAAGAAAAATATTAGTTACTTCCACATTAAGTGCCTCTTCGGCATTGTTTCTAATAATCAATTGTAAATGGTATTCAATACAGTTAACTTAATAGGCACTTAACAGGAAGGAACATAATAGCCTGTGAGCACATAAGTTTTGCAAAGTAAAATAACTTTTATTTTGCAACTCATGGTAAAAAGATCCTCTCTTTTTCCTGGAAACAATGAAGCATGTGGGTGAAAGAACTGTGCCATTCCCAGTATATCTTATATAAGGTACTTAATATAAGGTAAAATTGGAATTAATGAGTAAGAATGAATGTTGCTCACCGACTCCTTTTGCACGTGGGTCCAGTTCAATAACAGTCACAATATCTTTCCGTATCCCTTCAGGCTGTTACAGAAAAAAAGGGCACCAGAACAATCTCTTTTGAGACCCTCATTGCAAATAAAAATATCATGCATGACAGCAGCAAGTACTTCAAAATGGCAATTACAAAATACAAAGAATCTTCTGTAGCATCTCTTAGAAATGTAGTAAAATATTCAGCAATAGAATTGGTGCTTAGATGCACAATAGGAAAAGACCTCATATCTTCTTAATAGCCAAATCAGCCTGGCCCTCTATTAAGGATGAATTTCTATTTATCCTGGAAGCCTAAGTTTCCTTATCTCAGATTGGGGGGGGGGGACAAGAATGTCTATGGTCAGTCAAGATGTTCTTACTTATTCTTACTGTACTGCCTCCCCAATAACAGTTTCTTCCTCCCCAATAACAGTTGCTGTATGTTGTGTGTGTAGATTATAAGATGCTCTTTCTATGTCAACTCAGAAAGCTCAGATTGCCCAAGGATCTGCTGATAAAGTTCTTTTTTAAAAAAAATGTGTTATTAATTTTTAAGAATTACAATCTTTAGAGCTTAGTAAACAACATGTTGTCTGGGTCCACATATTTAACATTAACATCTTCAATATAAATCTATTCAGTACTGCACAATCCAGTATTTTTTCCCTGATCCTCCTTTCTTCCCCATATTTTTTCCATTTTCCCCTCATTACACAGTTACAATTCTTGGTACTACTGATGTATACAAAGTTAGATACAAACATCTTCATCATATTTTATTAATATTATACAAATAACTATAATATCAATTCATAAATCAATATCCTGTTTTTCGTGCTCTTGTTCAAGTTTGATTTCCCATCAATATTTGAAATATCTTTGTCAGTTATGATTTTCTCAATATTAATTACATTTATATAGCTAAAAATTTTATTCATACCAATCCTCTTATTTTCATATTTCCCATATCAAAAGAAAAAGAAAAAATGCTATTTTAATTTTAAATCATATCTTTCATTATAAAAGTCTAATTATATCTAAGCGTCATCCATTCTTTTAATCATATTCAAACAACTATTTAAACATATAATGGGCCCTCTAATAGGTCAAATCTTCTATTTTTAAAATCTAACTCTCGCTTTCTTTCTTTGCCAAGTAGCTTTCCAAGGCAAGGCAATTAAATCACCCAGGAATTTTCTTTCTATTTTTATGGAAGTTGCTTGGCATGGGGAAGACAATTTAGGTAGGGTATTTTGGGGGGGGGAATTCCTCCCATTTATGTTCCTTCAGCAACTCCCACTTTCTGTCAGAATCCATTTATATTTCATTTCTAACTATCTCCTCTGATCTAAAACCAAATCTCACCTTTCCCTGGATTCTGCCATACTCCCAAGGGGGAGGGGGGATATGCATGCGGGTTTATTACTTTCACTTCCTCTATTCACTACAATGTAACCTTTTGTTTATTCGCATTCGTGTCTGCTATCCATTTCAATGTAACAAATTGCCTCCTATACTATGCATCCCTCTGAACTTCTCCTCCCTAACCAGGCAGCTGGAGAAAACGGAAGGGGGCGGGGGAAAGAGATACAAACCTCCGGGACCTGGTTTATTTCTCCGTCTTCAAAATGAGGTGTGAAGAGCTGTGGAATGATTGTGCACAAACGGAGCCGGACTGATGTTATCTTTCCTTTCCCATTGATAGACTTAACACCTGGGGATTTGCCAGTCTGAACCGCCCAGATGAACTGTGGGATGGGGTTTGCTTAGGGACACTTTAAAATACCGATCTGTAAGGGAATCCCTCAGATCCTGTCTATTATGCCTGCTATCAACTACTCTTAATAAAAGTTCCTGTTGGAAGAAATTGTTTCCAAGAGTTCTGCTTCCTTAAGATGTGGGTTTGAAGTGGGTTCTTACACTTTCCTTCTCCCTCAATTTCTCTTATAATTTTTTTCCCAAGTTGTAACATTTCCCCTGACAGCTCTATGTTCCATTTTTTAAAATCTTCTTCCTTGTCATCAGGTGTATTTTGCAGACTTAAGGGGTAAAAGATCTTTTGCATTTTCATTGTTATGGGTAAGTCTTGCAGTATTTTATTTGTACATGGTAGTTTATATTTCCCTTCTTTTATCTCTTCCGTCTCTAGGGCCATTTCCTCTGCTTCATCTTCTGATTTCTGGTTTATTTGTTCATACTTTTTAGTCATGGTCTGGGAACTTTCTAGTTGTAGATTTAGTTTGGAGATTTGCTCATTTATATTATCTAAATTATTTTTGGTCTCATTATGGTTTCTTTTTATGTCCTCTTTGTATGCAACAATTGTTTGGTGAATTAATTGTAGCGTAGAGTATATTTTCTTCTGAAAGGTGTTTGTTTTTTCTTGAGGCATCATTCCTGGAGATGTCTAATATCACCAGTCTCAGTAAGAGTAGAACAAAGTTTCCTCTAGTTTTCTGGTCTTTATATGTAGCCTTTATAATCCAATAGGTTCCAGAATACAGGGCCAGTCCCAAAAGCAATATTTTATAGTGATCCTTTGTCTCAGGCATCCAAAAATTGTCAGTCAGGCAAGGTTATAATCCACAATGTTCAAAGTGTTCAAAATGTTCAACCTCCCTGAAAACAGCTCAAAAGTCTCTCGCAGCCAGATGTAATCAAAGGTCAAATTTTTCTTTCTCTCCCACTAGCTCTTGAGATTAAAAGTCCAAGCTCAATAGGTGTTTATAGTCCAAAAAGGTCAGGGTGATAAGTATGCCAAAATATTTTCCTTTATTGCCAGCTGTTATCCCTTAAGTCACCAAGCAGCCAGGAAGCTAGTTATAGTGCTGTACTCAAATACACCATTAGATGTCATTCAAAATCCATTTTCCACTCTTAAGACAAAGGATTAATTTCTTATATTTCATCTCAATGTTTCTTTTTTTTGTTTTTTTTTCCAAAGAGAAAATCTTAACAATTATCTCAGTTCTCAAATTTATCAAAACTGTAGCTTTATGTTACTTCCACTTCAATATTGTGTATTTCTGTGTCCCCCCCCCAGAAATTAAAATGCCACTTCCGTTCGCATTTGGAGGTTTTTAGCTTCTTGGGAGCCTTTCCCAGGAAATTCAGTTGTAAAATAGTAAAGAAAGGATCAATATTCTCACCCAGTTCCAAACATGCTGTTTACGATGTGTTAATTGGTGCTTTTCTTCTTCGGTTGTCAGCAGCTAATGGCTGGCCACCGGAATGTAGCCAGTCTTTCCCCTGCCGGTTTGGAGGGATTTTCTCAGATTGAACGGAAAAACCACCATCTCTTCGTGATCAACGAGACACCCCTCCTTCTTCCTTGCCTCTTCGGGGCAACTTTAGGCCCTTTTTAGGGCCCCCAGTAGGACAAAATCGGGCGCGGAAGGCAGAGCCCTGCCTTCCTGCGTCTGTCTTGCCGTGACGCAAAACCGGAAGTCCAAGGTTCTATTATCTTCAAGGACTTGAAATGGATACTTAACATTAGAACCATAATTAAAAAGGCACAACAAAGAATGTTCTTCTTGCGTCAACTCAGAAAGCTCAGATCGCCCAAGGATTTGCTGATACAGTTCTACAGAGGAATTATTGAGTCTGTCATTTGTATCTCAATAACTGTCTGGTTCGGCACAGCAACCAAACAGGACAGGTACAGACTTCAAAGGGTAGTTTAGAACTGCAGAAAACACAACCACAACCAGCCTGCTTTCAATTGAGGATCTGTATATAGCACAAACCAGAAATAGGGCTGAGAAAATATCTACAGATCCCCCTCACTTCCTGGACATAATCTATTTCAACTTCTCCCCTCAGGATGCCACTTTAGAGCATTGCATGCCAAACAACTAGACACAAGATAGTTTCCCCCCCCCCATGTCATCACTCTACTGAACATTTAATTTGCACAGCACTGTTTCATTTTTCATCTTCCTCATCTCATCTTTCTACTATCTTTTCCTATTGGTTTCTTATGATTTATCAATTGTTTGTAACCCATGATTAATTATTGTAACTATGATTTATGACCTATGACCTATTATTTGCTGTTTATATATACATTGTGAGCTTATACACCAGAGACAAATTCCTTGTGTGTCCAATCACACTTGGCCAATAAAGAATTCTATTCTTCTTTTTCTTCTTCTTAAAAAGCATTGCCAGTCTTTAAAATGTTGCAAGGCCCAGGTGAGTTTTGTTGCAGAAGAATAACTCTCCCTGTCTTCTGGAAACAGTTTAACAATGAGTGAGCCCTGGTACTATTTGGGTTTAACCCCAACTTCAGTAACTTCCAGATAAGTTAGCCTTGTCTGTGGTGATTGTGAATTCTGGGATCTGTTTTGGGATCAATTGTTCCAGCATATCTACAGATTAGTAAACTGGGAAAAGCTATGTTAGACAGACCATGTCTTAACAAATTTTTAATTCCAAGCACCTCTTGTAATGGTTAAGACATTTTTAAGGCTTTGGTAAAGCTCACACATGTGTGCCCAGAAAAATCTAAATAACAGGGAGGACCATCCAAAAAGATTTTTCTCCGAAGTCATTGAAATGTATGGGAATTCTGTTAGGAGCATGTAATCAGGAATATTTGTTGAGTTCTAAACACAGAAGAGTTTATTATTGCTACCTATACACAAGAATCTGTCTAACGGTCAAAATTAAATTAATGCTAGATAAGAGGCAATAATTAATTCCCACTACCGTGTTTCCCCAAAAGTAAGGCCTACCCTGAAAATAAGCCCTACCTTGATTTTTGGGAGTGGGCCTAATATAAGTCCTACCCCAAAAATAAGCCCTAGATTTGGGGTGAGGCGCACACCTAAAAATCAAGCTAGGGTGGGGGTGGGGGGTGAAGCTGCCCCACACTCCCTGAATCCACTTACCTTGCAGCCAGGCCTCTCCTCGCCGGCCCACTTCTTCCGCGGCATTCACAAGCCTGCATTTCGCAGTCAGAGTCCTTTCCGGAAGGCCACTGCAGCTGAGAACTGAGCTATGGATTCAATCCATAGCTTGGTACTGAGCTGCATAGGCCTTCCAGAAAGGCCTGACTGCAAAATGCAAGCCGGAATGCAGCTGCAGAATGCAGCTGTTCCTTGAGCTACAGAAGAAGTGGAGCTACTGGGCAGGGCTGTCGGTGCCGGAGGTGACTAGAAAAGACATCCCCCCAAAATAAGACCTGGGGTGTCTTATTTTGGGGAAAACACAGTAATAGTGATGAAATGATAGAGGGGGTTGACGTTTCAGGAACTTTGGAGGAGAGTGACCATAAGCAGGTACAAGCAATAGAATAAAGTCAAATTAGTGTTCTAGATTTTAAGAGAGCTTATTTCAACAAGCTTATTTAGCTCTTGGGAAGGATTCCATCGATGGAAATCTTTAAGGGGAAAACAAGTCAAGAAGCTTGGGAAACTCTGAAAAATGAGATTATAAAAGTCCAGTTTAGCACAAAAAAATCCCACCCATTTATGACTCTGTGATCCCTTAATTAGGGGTAAAGTTGAGGCGACTGGATAGAGCTGAGCATTTACTGGTTGGATGCCCTTCCTGATGTCCTATGGAGTTTGCAGCAGATATTTTTTCTGTGCGCCCTGGAGAGAAACATCTGCCACTATCTTAGATTGAACTCTCAACCTTCCAAGTGGGAGGCGAGCATCCTCACTACTAGGCCACCACGCCGTTCCCTACTTTAGCACAATACTACTGGCAAGAAAAAAAGAGATCCCAGAAGAAACCAGCATGGTTGCATAAAGAACTCTCTGATAAACTGAAAGATAAAAAGGACAAGCCTAAAAAGTGGAAAGACAGACACATAACTAAAGCAGAATACCAAAGTCAACGCTGTGACAAACCTAACTGAAGCCATTTTCATTTTTGTCTTCGTTGCCACATACTAGTTTAGAGAGTTTAAATGAAGGAAGAGGTGGGGGGGGTGTAGTTCTCAGTTAGCCAAAATAATTCATATGTGTGAGAATCAAGGTCATTGCTGATAACATTTTGGCAGGTTGGAGAGCTGGGAGGAGAGCCCGCGTTTTGTAACAATTGGTGAATGTGATTTATGAAAGCAAATTGGGGTGGGAATTGCAACTTGTAACTTTGTAACCAGAGGGAGGGGATTTTAGTCTTGGGTTCACCTTTGTACATGTCGATATCTTGTTTCCTAAATAAAATGTTCTTTAAGGAAGAAATCCTTGCCTTGAAGTTCTTTTAAAAGATTTCATCTATTGGAACCATGACAACCAGCATATAGCTAGAATCTGCAAAGAAAGCTAAGGCTCAGAATGAACTAAGACTAGCAACAAATGTCAAAAATAATTTTTAAAAGTTCCTTTCAACATGTAAAAAACAAGAAAAAAGTCAAGGAATCGATTGGCCCACTATTAGGAGAAGATGGCAAGGAAGGAAAAAGCAGAACTGCTTAATTCATTCTTTGCATCTGTCCAATAGACAAATCTATCAAAAACAGTACCATAAAAGGCAGATTGGAATATAAGTCAAAATAGGCAAGGAAATGGTTAAGACAACACATATCCACTCTAGACAAATTCAAATTACCACAACCAGATAGATTACATCCCAGAATTTTAAAGAAGCTGGCAGAGGTAATCTCGGAACCACTGAACTATAACATTGAACGATCCTGGAGGATAAGGGAACTACCAGAGGACTGGAAAAGAACTGATCTGGTTCCCATCTTCGAAAAAAGGGGGAAAAATGGATCCAGAAAACTCAGACCAATTAGGGAGTGACATGATAGCAGTCTTCCAATTTGAGGGGCTGTCATAGGGAAGAGGGGGGGCATGCCTATTCTTCAAAGCAGCTGAGGCCAGGATAAGAAGCAAGATATAGAAATTTATCACAAGGAGAGATCCAGCCGAGAACTAAGGAGAACTTTCCTGAGAGTGAGGCCAATTAATCAGTGGAACGGCTTGCCTCCAGAAGTTGTGGGTGCTCCATCCCTGGAGTTTTTAAAGAAGAGATTGGGTAGCCATTTGTCTGGAATGTTATAGGGTCTCCTACTTGATTAGGGGGTTGGACTAGATGCCCTCCAAGATCCCTTTCAACTCTGTTATTCTGAATTCTCTGAAAGAGGAGCTGGACTTGAGTCTCTTGTGGAAACGAAATGACTCCAAACTGATGACACATTTAACTCAGTCTTACAGTTCAGCTTGCTCATCTCCTACAGGTTTTGCTTTTCTACTATTTTCTTTTAAAGGTATTTTACTATTATTAAATATTATTAATTAATTAATATTAAATATTAACATTATTACTTACTATATTTATAGGAATTACAATCCTATGGCAACCCATTCATCAATCTATGCTTATGTGTAACTTTATATATTATTTGCATCCTGGATCTTAAATAATGCTGTTATTTTAATATTCTTGGGGTCAAACATTCATGTTATTGTTTTATTAGATAGTGTTTACTGATTGGACATTTTAATTCTTTAACTTTTTTTTAGGTTGTTGGACTTTGGTCACAACAAAGAATGTATTCACATGTGTGTTTTTATAATCTAAATAGGAAGCCCTGTTATCCATCCATTTATTCAGTCTATTGCCATTATCCTCAGTTACCTAACAATATTCATATATACTCTTCCAAAAATCTACTTTTGATGATTTGCCAAGTCTGTTGAGGCTGCTTGTGATGATCCAAATGGCCAAAGGTTTTGCAGATTCCATCCATGGAGTTGCCTGTTCTCTAATCATAGTCAACTTGAGTTTAGCACATCTGCCAAACTTCCTTGGATAAAGAAATGCAAGAATGCTTTCCTGTTGTCAAACAACAGATTACAAGTAACAGAAACTAGCAAATCACTGCTTGCAATACTAATGGCAGCTAGTCTTGCATCACATTTTTATTATCCCCAGTCTTCAGTCAGAATTATTTTTGAAGGGGATCATCTGCATTCACTTCCGAGTGGTTGGCAATTATTTTCACATTTGTTTGTAAGCATTGATCTCGAATCTTCTGTTCCCAAACTTCATTATGAAAAGTCATACTGAAAAGCACTCAGCCTGCACATTTTTATTAACTTTGTTCTCATTAGCTGATACTATCCATAAGGCCCCAGCTTGGGTTATTGTGCAGAGATGTATTTGAATGGCTTCTATTGCTTTTATTGAAATGGCTGGTGTGATATTTCTCTTTTCAGAATTCAATAGTGTTATTAAATTTGTCAGAATTTGTGGTCAGCAAGTATTTTATGGGCTAAGAGAAAGTTGTCATCCCATTGCAATCCAGAGATAAGAGGAAAATCACATGCCTACCACGGTGCCCTGCCCCAAGCCCAGGAGGGCAGACTAGCTAGGGAACTCCTAGATTATCTGGCTAGTCACCCAGCATACTTTTTTTTCTTTTTGGCAATATTTCTGTTGTTATGGACAATCTTAGCCCCTTGGCCAAGTCTCACATCTGTCCACCCACCTACCCACCAAATCACACTACTGAAGTGTAAAGGGTAATTGTTTCATGTGACAGGGATTTTTTTTTTATTGCAGCGGGGGGAAGGGGGGAGAAAGATTGAACCAAAAGACCATTGCCTGGCTGCAACACTGAGCATATTTACTTAAATTTTAAAAATTATTTAAAAATATTTAAAGAACTCCCCAAGCAGTGAACCTGCTCCCATTCTGTCATTTTCAAACCAATAAATTTTGCTATGGGAAGATTCTAGAAGTTTTCAAAGGACAATCAGAACAACAGGGCAGTCCAAGATGGATAACAAATTAGACCATTTTAGCCACCATGATAGATATGCCATTTTGTGTAAAGTTTTGAGACCAAAATGCCTTTCTGTTGAAATGGGGGAAGATAAATTAACACAATTATGGTAAATGGTCTTTATCTGCAGCAACTTTTGGTTACAGCCTCTCTTCTCCAAGAGCCATGAGGTAACCCCACTTGTTACTTACTACAACTTTCAGTTTCTTCTTCACACCATCAGATTTTTCCTGACCCCGGACACTTGCTTTGACCTCAATATCATGCAATCCTTGCTGTAATGGGACTATGACAAACGGTACTGCCCTGGAGGACAGGGCTTTAATCGTGAACTGCTCTCGGTATCGTTGTGTTTCTGTGGAAACACTGCAGAAGGCTGGGTTGTGTAACAGTTCCACTCGCACCTAGTGGGGTGAGAAAAGCAGATGAGCCAGGAGGCAGCTTTAGCCGTGAGAATCATTTAAAATCCAGCTCTCCCACAGATAACACAAACACATTCCCCACTAAGTCTATTCCTGCATCAGCAAGTCATTGATACATGGAAGGACATGTAGAAGAGGGGTACACATAAAGCGCACACACACATAATCATATCATGCAGTTTGTCCTTCCCTTCCCTTCTTCATGGACTGTTAGAAAGTAGGACTGTGTGAATAACACAAATGGAACAGAGATGATGATCTAAACCAGTGTTTCTTAAACTGTGATCCGAAGAGCCATGGAGGAGTTCTCTAAGAACCACACAGGGGCCCACAAAATCAAAGTTATTTGCCAGGCAGTAAATACATCTGCAAACATTTAAAAGAATGTTATTGTTCTCATGATTATTTTCATTTGTTACAAATATAGGGTTTTGATGAAATTTTTTTTGTTAATATGTGATGGGTTTAATGCTGTTTCTACGTGATTCAGTAAATAAATATTCTACAAATACATACATTTAATTTTTAATATGGTAAAGATTGATAAATATAGCCCATACAAATAAAAGATCTTTGGGGGGCTTTTCAAAAGGGGGAAGGGGCCCTGACAGCAAAAAGTTTAAGCAACTTTGATCCAAACATCCTTTGCAAACAACCATTGCCTCCATCACTGGCACTTTTTTATTAGTCAGAAAATGCTGTGGCTTAAGAGTTGGAAATACATAAACTCTGGCTGTCAAAGAATTGATAGCAACACAAGTCATGCACATTTCCTAATTTCTAAACCCCCCACTCTTGTCACAGTCCCAAAACTTACATCAATATCATCGTCATCGTAGTTGTACAGAATAGCTCGAACCTCCACCTGCTCATTCTTCACTACTGAATACGGCAGTCGAAGATCAATGAAGAAATCCTTCATGACTGTTATTTCATAAGGTTCAGCCACACAGATCCCTGCAAGGAAGGTCAATGGCAAAGCCCCCCCCCCAAAAAAAGGTTAATTCTACTTTAATTCTTAGGTGCTTTTCACACCTGCCAACTTTCCATCGTTCCTAATTCTTTACCTTTGGTGGGTGTAATGCTCACAGCCAGCACCTCCCAGGTTGTGATGGAATCCCTCAGATAAAAAGGCACTGTCTTGCTTGAAATCCTATGGACAAAATGAAATGTGTCGCGTGATTCCTGTGCAGAGCTATTACAGTGTGCACTTGGAAGCTAGTGTCAGGTAGACAACTCTTACAGCTACCAATCATACAGCATCCTTCTTTCCAAAAAAATCTGAGAATCAGTGGGAACACAAAGGAGTTCCAAATGGAATTTGTTGTTAGCTACTTCTCCCATTAAATTCCATGTTTGCAACAGAGAGATTTCATAATAAAATACTCATTTATTTTGAAGGGGAAATAGATATTGCTGTTGGGAAAATAATCCTCAACTACCTATTCATAACTTTGAAATCAACTTCAAGGTGACTCACTTTCACATTTTCTTTGTCTATATTTCCTTCAATATTCTACTAATAGCTTCCAAAGATGCCCTGGGATGGGAGACGATGCAGAACAAGTCTAGTCCAACTGGCAAGAGCTGAAAAGCAGCTTTCTCTGCAACTACCATTTCCTGGTCCTTCTACTTTCTTCCATATAGGAGAATCCAAGGGGAAAGATGCATTGTTGCTGCTAATGGGGTCCTTCATCATGAAGTAGTGTGAGGAGCAGAAAACAACATATGCCAATGTATATTTCTTTTTGGTTGGAACTACTGGTTTTCCCAGTGGACTTAGGTCCTTTGATCCTGGCTGATAACTCTGGATCAACTTAATTAAGATTAATTTATCAGAATTCATGGACTTTCACAGGACAATGTGAGTTTAATCAGGGTGTACCAAGCCTTAAGCAATAAATTATGGAAGCAGAAAGGCAATTACGTTGTCAACCCTCCCTAAAGATAGTTTTTTAAAGCAGCCAGTTTTCCTTTTTAAATCAGTAAGATATTAAAACTAAATATCCATCTTTAAATTTCATAGAACCTAAACTGACCATATTTTAACATAGTTCCTGAAGGAAAGTATGGGGAAATCCCATATTTTTAAGACTCTGCCTCTTGGCAAAGAGGCAATTGAAAATATAATCCATGTATCGAGCACTTATAAAAAACATAGGTCCAGATCATTAAATAAATTTCTGGGTCATTCAGATTTATTTTATGGAGAATTGTTGTAATCATTTAGTTTCACTACAAATGACCAATATTAATTTCTTCAAAATTCGCAAACTTTTATTTTATGTTTTGCAAAAGCAACTATAATTAATCATTATTTCTACCTTTTTAAAATGGAATTCTGGTCATTGGCCATAATAAAGAACAGACTGGCTGACAAGTTGCTGCCTTAGAAATGAGCAAAACTTTTATCTTCTAAAGGAGGTGAAAAATAAACCCCAAGTTTTACTCAGGACTTTATCTGATGACTTTCCTCTTGAAAGAGACACCATCCCTGTTCCTGTCTAAATGTTGCAATCATTAGATTTTCCTTTCAACTGAAAAGTGAGCTAATATAAACAACAGCAATACCCTTTACTGTTGGGAGGTTCGGTCAGTTTCTCCGTTAGCCACAGCCAACTCTCAGGAAAATCAGACCTTGAGATGATGTTATCTTCTCCAAAGAATTCATCTTCAAAATCACCTGGAAAATGGAAAGCAAGGTGGTATAAGCCGGTATTGTTTCTTTAACAATACTTTATTAAACAACCCACAATTAACTAGATTCATGTATTGCAGCAAACAATAAATTGTCTGTAGAAAATCCAAAATCCAAAATCAAATCCAAAATGTTATGTAAAACCCAGGCAATTTATGAATGATGTTTTTACTCTGGAGTTTCTTCAAAAAGTGAAAACACAAACTAGCTGGTGTAAGAAAAAAGAAACTATTAGCAATATCTTAATTTAATATTAAGGTTAATGGAGTGGATACAGTCAGTACTACTATGGCTGCCATCTTGACCATTTTTTACCTTAACCTTTTTTCAAACTCTTTTCAAACCTAATTAAATCAAGGTTTAATTTCTTTGTCCATCCATCCAACTGGAATAAAATCGAAGCACATTACCACCAAAGAAAGATCTGCACAGCCACCACTTTCACTCAACAAGCCCTCCAAATCATTTTCCACTGGCAGCTTTCTTCAACCGCTGAGACCTCCCCAAAAGCTGCTGGCGCTTTAGCGGAACCAAAAGGTCAGCAATGTTTTTTAAAAACATGGTGGGTTGCTATGAGAGGAAGCAGCAGATTCCTGGGTCCACTCAATTAAAAACAGTGATTTAATGAGAGAATGTCTCTGCGCTACATAGTCCTAACCTAGATGGGGACTGAGAGAGCCCAGGGACTGGGAGGCTGGAAGTGATGTGAATCCCACGAGTGAGGCCTCACTTATCCCAGCCTCTAATGTTCCTCCTGCATTTACAGGGCTGCATTTTGCACTAAAGCTGAGCTATAAATTACCAACAATGACATCTAAATACATATTAATAATAATATATTCCAAATGGGTTTCCAAGCCTTGGTGATGCTGTTATGTGCCACGTTTTCCAGGTATTGTGGATTGAAAGTTCCTTTCTTTCAATAAACCCAGAACCAGCTACTTACTTCTTGCCAGAAACAACTCGTTCTCCCGTTTGTTTTCATCGTGGATCCCTTTGATGTAGTGGCAGCATTCAAGGAAGGCAGCCTTACAAGCATCTCCCTCCTGGATGTATTTTTCACGCTTTTCGCAACTGTACCCCATGGGGTTCTCATGCATGCCGTCTTCACAGCATTTACGCAGGGCTTGGTCCTGAAACTGTGTCGCTAAAATATGCAAAATTTGTGAAACATTAGACAATCCTATTTCTCATAGTCATATGCATAAAGAGAAACAAGAGACAATATCTAAATAAACTATTCAAATGAGTTAATTGTTTATCTTCTCCCAGACAGCTGCTAGAAACAGCTGAACATCCTTTGATTTTTCACTAATGTAGTTAGTAGGGATTGTCATGTTTATAAGATTGATTTATGGCTTATTACTGCATCTGCAGTTTTGCCAGAACATTCAAACTTATCTTCTGTGTTTGAAAATCAACCAAATGTTGCAGTGTATCTCTAACTCCTAAATGGAGCGTTCTAGGTGCCATATGCTAACAGGAGGCTTGAGTAAGCCACCATCAGCTCCTGAAGAAAACGTGGGCTTTAAATCACATAAAGACCCTTTTCTTTATTTTTCCCTCTTCTTTCCACCAAGGCACCCTGCAACCTTGCATATGGAGTCCAAATCCTTTCAGTTTTCCAAGAATCCTGACAATTCCTGAGTATGCTCCTTGTTAGATCAGTTGAGAAAGGGAAGAGATTAGTGTGTGCTTGAGGAAAATAATGACCCCAGTTCTGCCACCAATTCATTTCTAGCTAAGAGGCATGGCCAGATTCTCATGGTTCTGGTTGTTCTGCACTGGCCCTGGGCAACGTCTTCCAGGCTCAGGGCTCCCCTTGGCCTTTGAATGGCATGCAGGGAGTGGGGGTGGGGGTGGAGGGGCATGCTTCTATAAACTACCTGGTAACCAAGGTGAAACCCAATTCATTTCACTTGGTTTGTATTCCCAATGTAATTAAAATTAAAAACACAATTATTTTAAAGACATGTCTTCAACAAAATTCCCCTCCTCGCATAACAGGTAAAAGTAATAATAGGAAAAGAACTTTTGGAGGTTTTTAGAGTTTACCCCCCAAGGCTTCTGTGGACTGAATGCTGTCTGAAGGCTTGCAGTTCAACACCTGCATGCAGAAAATTTCTTCTGCCACTAAATTCTGGCCCCTAAATTCATAGGTGGTTTACTGATGCTTCTAGGTATACCCAAATGTTTATTTTATCAATTTTTAATATAATGCAAATAATTAATTCTATCACCAGAGCAGGGGATGCAGAATGTTCAATACATTTTTTCTCTATTTTAAATATGGTTCTTTTAGTTGCATTTATTAATCCATGATCTCTGTTTTAAGCTTACTAGAGGGTGAAACAAAGGATGCCTTTTGCTTGAGAAAGAAGAGAAATATGGGTAGTCTAGTCTTCCTCCATTCCTTTATTCATTTCCTGATTGATTCAATAAATGCAAATGGACTGCAGTTTTATTCTGTTACCAGAAACTTCATTATTTGTCACATACCTTTGCTTGCCTTGCTGTCAAGCAGCACAACAGAGCGGCGACGCCTCCGATTTGCAGGCTGAGGACACTTTGCATCTGAACGAGGCAGGGGAGAAGAGGTAGGAACAATTATTCTTTAAAGTAAGAAGATAACGTTCAGCGCTAATTCCTGTGACGATTAGCTTTGCAATGGGTTTACAGTAAGGGAGTCAGGGAGTTCTGCTGCCTTCTGTGGGACTTCCTCCCATTTAAAACAGACTGGAAATGCAATCTGAAGCCTTAATTATGTGTTATTTGGATCTATATCTAATAGATCCAAAGCAGCTCACGGAAAGGTCACTTTAGTGCTGAGAAGCTGCAGTAAGGTGGAAGGCATAGCTCAACTCTTCATTGGGCCTGAGTTGAAGGGCTCACAGTGGAAGAAGTTAAAGAGCATCTCCAGCTCTTTCCTGTTTTACTGGACTCCTTTTTCCCACCTTGAAACACAAAATGATAGGAAAAAGCAGGAAAACACCAGCAGAGGATTAGAGTGGACCCCTCCTAGAACTGTAGGAATAAAGTAGGATCCCTGCACTATAACTCTCTCTTCTAGAACCACCCTTAGAAACAGCGATATGGAATTTGTCCTACTATTTGAGTAATCACTTGGTGGAAGATGTTGGAACCATTGCATGCAGTTCAAGAACCCAAAGGGCAATATTCTGCGCTTGAGATGCTGAAACATACTTTTCAGGTGCGAGGGGAAAAAAAATCCTTAGAGGAGTGGGACATTTTAGCAGAAGAGAAACATAAAAGGAACGTGTGCTAATTGGCACATGAAAAAGGCAACCTTGAAGTGCCTGGTTCTCAGTAAGCCTGACCAAGATTTCTATGGCAACCAAACTGATCTGTTTCTTTTATTAAGACAATAATTCTTTCTTGAATATAGAAATAATATGGGGTTTGTTAATTATGAATATTTATGCTTACATCATCTATTACTTCTGCATATGTATGACTCTTATCATTTTCTCCTCCTTTCTGAAATGTATAAATATGAGTGAATCCTTTTGTCTGCTGGAGTTCCTCCTACTATTTTCTGGAGAAAATTCCTCCAGTGCACACTGATAACAATACATTTTGCTTCCTTCCTTGCTATTTGTTTGTTTAATTTCTAAACTGCCCATCTCAACCCAGTGAATCTGCAGTGAGACTTGATTATTATGTGTTTTGATTCCCATATGATGCCAGTAGTATTTGATGGGGAAAATGCTCTTCTCTTGGCTTCTAAATGGACTAGAAAACCTCTGCCATCTCCCAGATGTTAGCATCCATCCCCAAAATACCTGATCTCTGTTTGGTGTTGAGACTAGTGCTGGTTGTCAGGGCCAGTCCAGCATCTTCAAACACACCCAGATTATTCTGGCCGCTGCCAGCTGTACAGCCAAAGTCACTCTTTTCTATTGTGTCCCATATCTAGTGCACATCATAGAAAAAAATGTTCCTCTTCAGTACTGTAAATTGGAAAACTCTTGAAAGGTGAATTCTTGTAACTCAAGGAATTTCTGGCCTTACCTTAGTTTGGCTAATCTTATATTTATCATTGAGAACATATACTGCTTTGTCCACAGCCACAAGACCGACCCGAGCCTCTGGATCCCCTTCCAATTTGATTTTTATTGCAGCTCCTGGCTTTTGTATTCGATTATCTCTGGAAGATGCTCCTTTCACAACCAACTGTGTAAACAAAGCAAAGAATAGTTCAATTTCTTTAACAGACATAAAAATTGCCAGTTCAAGGAAAAATAGTTGGCTTTCTCTATCTGAACTGAAAGAAATGTTTTGGAGAAAATACCATTAAAATGCTTTAATATAAGTTTATGCACTTCTGATGCAGCTCTAATAAGGGGGTTTGCATCATTGCTAAGAAAGCCACTGGGAAGACTGACTTACCGTTCCCATGCAGGTATCCTTCACATCCACCCAGACAGAGTCTGCCACAATTTCACTGTTCCCCACTTGGTAGTAAGCCACAAACCGGAAGGAAGGGATGAGGTCTGGAGTGATACGCAGAGTCATGGTCACCAGATTCTGCCCAGCTCCCCTGGGTTGCCTGCCAACCTTGAAGATCTTCCCTTTAGTCAAGATCTGAGGGTGAACAAATACTGATTAATGGAAAGGTTAGAAATGATAGGTTAAGCCAGTGGCTTCAAGGCTACAATATGAATTAAATGCAACTCCTGGATTTCCTCCAGGTTTATAATACTTACGAGGTATGTGAAATACTGGATCTGGTTCAGCGAATTTGCATTGCCCCTCAAATTGAAACTGACAGGTAAGTTATCTCCAGACTTAATCTCTGTAGATGTAATGGCTATATGAAGATAGTTTCCAGATCCTCCCTGGGTTTGGTAGGCTGTGGCTGTCATGGACTTCGTTGCCTGCCGTTCTCTTGGGAGTTCTCCATGGTTGGTTTTAACCTAGACAGGGTAAATATGGAGCATTAACCTAATCAGGAAGCAACTACAACTCCTTTTAAGGCTGGCACTTAGTGACATCCACATGAAGGCTGCTGAAAGAATACAATAATGGCTAGAAAGGAACTGGCTACCATCCTGTTTTCATAAAAAAAAATATGAGATCCTGTTATATGATCTGCATCTTTAGGGGGGAAAAGAGCTCCATGTTACTATGGGTGTAACAAATGCTATATTGTAATGGGATGTGGAGAGAGGGCGTAGCTATTGAATAAAACAAAATTGCAAAGTGAGTTGCAACCTGAAGGTCAGATGGGATGGTGAACTAGCTACAAAAAAGCAAATGGGATATTTAATGCCAAACCAAATCAGGGACTTACAAGAACCATTGTTCCTGTGAAAGAGTATCACTATTGCTTAATTCTGAGAAATACTGAGAAAAGGGAGAAAATGACTTTCTTTTCACTGATATTTATCCACAGGTTCTGTTGTCTATTCAATTACCCTTAAAAAACAAACTTTACCCAGTGCATTAGGAGCTGCCCATTTATTTCCCCAAATTCCTTTCTCTTTATAGATATCACCAGACCACACCATATACCATGATCAGCTGACTTTTACATTGTCTAGTGGTCCTTGTAAAAAGAAAAGAAGATGAAGGAAAGTTGTCATTATATTACACTCAACTCAACAGCAATAGTCCCAAATATACAGATATCAACCTAGATACAATGATCTCCCTTAGACTAACAGGCATACATAATGTATTTGTGTCCATTCATAGCCAAGATGACTCTCCAGTCACACAGTGTGCATAGGGGCTTCACAGCGCATACTTTCTTGCTTTGCCTTTCATACTGTGTGTGCTCTCCTGCAAAAGTGCATAAAAACAGAGTTTGCATCACAGCAAAGAGATGGACATTTCATCACTTGTTCCCTCTTGAGTAACAGCAGAGTCCTGCTGGCATCCAAGGTGCCGTTGTATGGAATTCCACTTAAGGCTCCCAGGAAAAAACTTTAATATTTAAAATTTATGAAATATATGCATAGGCCTGCTGGGTTAGGGTTAGTTCTGTCACAAGTGTAGGTTCTGTCTCTGCTCTCAGAGTCTGTGCATGTGCAAAGTGTATGAGCTTATGTTACTGACACTGTATCTCCTTCGCTTTCTTTGTAATTGGCATCTGACAACTCTCTCTTCATGTGGTCCTACATTCCAATATAGATGTCAGGCCCAAAACCAAGAACAACACTTCTTCCAAATTGAATTTTTTATCGCTTTCAAACCTATAGACAAAATCTTGCCAGACTGAGGAGTCTACAATCTGTATCTACAATATATTCTGAGAACTATTAGGGAGATGTTGTCTTCACCCTCTTTCTCTCACACAAAGCATCTGGACTGAGTTGCCTCTTACTCCTCTGGAATGCACACCCTCCCTCCTAGGACTCCACTTCCTTACGACATCCCCTCTCATCAGTGCACTCAGTGGAATTTAACAGAATGTCAGAATGACTTACAGTGATGGATAGGCTTTGACTGTCCAGGGGTGTGTTCAGGATGAGCTTAGCAGTCCCATCACTCAAAGTGGTTCCCTCAGAATGAATGGACTCTGATACCACTGGTACATCGGCAGCTGGTGAGCCATCGGGGTTGGTAACATACACCTAAAACAATCCAGAAGGGGTGATTCAGCATGGAACATGGCAGCTTCCTCCGAATTTAAATCAATTTGTTTGCTTGTTTATTTATTATTTATTAAAAAGATTTATATGGCTGCCCAACTCACTCACAGCGACTTCAGACAGATCATAAATTGATTTACTAAAGCCTTTTGTCACTAAATTCCTGTAAATTCTATGCAGATACATTACAGCAAAACATCCAATGTTCCAATACCAACCAATCAATCAATCAATCCTCTACAATGACAGCATCAACCCCGAGGTAAGCTGAAGCCTCCACACCCATCTTGAACAGCCAAGTCTGGACAGCTCTTCAGAAGCCCAATAATGTGGACGAAGGTATTGCTAATGTGGTTCTTTGACAGAGTAGGAGACTCCAATTTCTATTACCGTCAGTTCATATGGCATTCCTGGCTTGAAGTATTTGGGGGTTTTTGTGAAGTAGATCTGATAGGGAGATGTCACAATATGAATGCCGCTTTGCTCAGTCACTACCATATCACTGCCTGCAAAACAAAGAAGGAGTGCAACTTTTTACATATTTAATTTTATTAGCTTATAGTATAAAATACAAAAATACAAAAGCAAGTAGTAGGAAACAAAGGAAAGGGGAACGGAAAAAGAGATGGGGGGGAGAAAAAAAGGTGTTGACTTCCTCTGTTGCAGTAAAATAAGGCATTAGTATCGAACTTCAACTTTTTACTTTTCTATAATAGTATAAACTAGCCATTTCTATAACAACAAATCAATCTAATCACTAAAACCCAAAATCAAAAGTATCATTTTTTTCCCACCTCAAGCACAAAATCCAGAAGTGGTTTCCAAGTAGAAACAAAAATACTTATATTCTTTTCTTTGATCAGAACAGCCAATTTAGCCATCTTTGCTAACTTCATCAACTTTTGTAGCCGTTCATCCATGGTGGGAATCAAAACATCCTTCCATTTTTGTGCGTAAAGTAGTCTTGCTGCCATCAACATATACAAAATCAGAGTTCCAATTTTCCCCCAAGTCTTTTTCCATTAGACACAGAAGGAAAGTTTCTGGTTTTATCTTTATATTCACTTTGAGAATCTTCTGTATTAAGATGTGAATCATACTCCAATATTTCTTTGCTTTATCACATGTCCACCATAAGTGATAAAAAGTCCCTTCTTTACATTTACATTTCCAACATTCATTTGAGATAACTTTATACATTCTAAATAACTTATCTGGTGTTAAATACCAACAATACATTATATTATAAAAAAATTCTTTTAAATTATAATTTAGTGTGAATTTTAAGCCTTTCACCCACATATTCTTCCATTGTTCAAGCATCACATTATACCTAAAGTTCCTTGCCCAGTGAATCATACAATGTTTTACATGTTCACTTTCCAAATTCAATTTCAATAACATTTTTTAAACCTTAGCAATAATATGTTCATCACTACCACATAGTAAAGTTTCCAATTCATTTTTAACATAATCAAACCCATAACTCTTTTTATCTAGTTTAAATCTTTTTTTCAATTGTAAGTATGTAAACTAATGGCAGACATGACCTTCTTTACGAAGTTGTCTCTTTGGGTGTCCCCCGCCCAAGAAGCTTTTTTTAGAAAAGAAATGGTGCTAAAGCCAGACTGGTGGATTTATGGTAAAATAATATCTTTTAATTTCGGTGACCCTACCCTCAAGTCTAAGGAAGAGCTAGAATCAGAAGGAATGCAACTTAAAATAAGAAATCAAATTCAGAAGTACAGGAGAAAAATCCTGTAAAGATTTTGAAGCACTATTAATTTCAAACCTAATAAAAAATCAGTACATTCAGTTTGCAAGTTTTCTCTCTACATCTTCTCTCTTGCTATCCCTTTTTCTAGAAAACACTGTTGCATCATATTTTGTGCTGATTGTAAGTTGTATTATCCTGCCATGTAAATGGTCTTAAGAAAGTAATGTGGCAAATGATAATTTATAAATAGAAAATTAGCATATTAAAACTTTGGAAGATGTGGGGGATTTATTAATATATTGTTTTATTTTGTGGCTTTGCAACTAGACATACTGTTTCCCTTAAAATGCTTCAAAAACAAAGCCTGGATTTAAATCTATACAAGAGTATAGATTTAAAACTGTTTGAAGAAAATTGACAAAAAAATTGAAATTTGAAATTGAAATTTGGCAAAAGTAATGTGAAATATTAGCAACATACCTTTTTTCCAATTATGCCCCTGATAGAAGTTCAAGATTTTCCAAAGATTTTAAAGCACTTCACAAATGCAAATTTATATAGGACTGATTTATAAATGGAGAAACAATTTCTGATTTAGAGAAAAGGCAGAGATCTAATGCTTCAGGACTAAATATGTACAGACTCTATCATTTGTTAAAGATGAAAAAATAAAGAAAGCAGCTTTATGCCCCTCTGACTGACTTTGAAACAATAATTTCTGAACTAAAGGAAAATACTAAAGAATCATGTCAAAAATTTATATGATATCATTCAAGAGTTCCAGAATGCAGTAAACCTTCTATAGGAAAAAGCTTTAGGGAGGAGGTAACCTTTACCTTACTCTGGAAGGAATATAAAAAATTATTCATACCATACTCCAATTTTTAGCAAAAATTTGAAGACAATATCTAATAATTAGTAACTGATAAATCGGGTAGCATTGTCCAAAAAGCCAACATTTTGAGAATTTTTTATGAAAATCAATAAGATCTGTTATACCACCTGCCATAGCAATTAAGTGTTTTATTGGTGTTTCAAGAAGACAATGAAAATGTTAGAAACAAAGACAAGATCAGATTGATGCAGCAAGAATACCTATAGCCCAGGAATGGAAGGGTATTAATGTTCCAAAATTGGGCCTCACACACCAAATGATTAGAAACAATTTTAGTGGTAAGGTGACCAACCGTCCTCCTTTAGGGAGGACAGTCCTCCTTTTGTAAGTTCTGTCCTCCCTCGAAAAGTGTCCTCCTTCATGTCCTCCTTTTCGATATTTGAAGACTAATCTGCAGGGCTTTTTTTTTTCTCATAGAACGCTCAGAACGGCGTTCCAGCACGTTTTTTTTATGTTTTTTTTTCAACTTTTGCATGAGCTGTGCTACTCCCGCTATTGGCTTTCGAAAGCCAATAGGAAATAACAGTTTTCAATGGTGTTTTTTGACTTCATCGCAAGTATATTGGACAGATATTGAATCTTGTGTTGAGTTTTTATCTAAAGAAATGCCAGACATTAAAATAGACGACAATTGTCTCTTTGAAGAAATTAAAAGACTGAATGTATTTTTAAATTCTGAAAAATTAATACAATGGGAAAATAAACACGTTGAAATTGATAAAAGATGGGTGGAAATATTCAGCCATTTCAAAAATGAACATATTCCATGTGAAAATTTATTTATTCTTGTTCAATTTATGTTGTGCTGCCCTGGAACTAATGCAGCAGTTGAAAGGGTTTTTTCAATTGCTAATGATTTTTGGAAAAGTGAGAAATCGAGATTGAATGTTGATACTCTAGCTGCAGCACTTGCTGTAAAATTCAATATGAAGGATATTTCTTGTTCAGATATTTCCAATATATTGTTAGAAGATGATACATTGACAAAAAATATTAATTCAATGGAAAAGTACTCATTTAAATAATAATTAATAGGCATGTAAGCATAATTACAATATAAAATGTTATTGTTACAAATGTTTTTTATTATGCATTTATCATATTATAGTGTATTCTGTATTATTGTTGCAATGAATAAAATGTTTCTTTTATTTACGATATTTTTTCTTCAATTTATTTGTGTCCTCCTTTTCATTGTAAAAAAGTTGGTCACCTTATTAGTGGAAAAAACTAATAGATACAATACATAGAGGACAACATTTTGGATAGAACATCTCTTTTAATCTAATAATATTGTGGATTTTGTGGGATAAAGGTGAATAATCATTATGAAGGGGAGAATTTAAAAATGTGAGTCACAAATCAGTGATGTATTCTGGTGATGGTTTCTTTTCTTTAGTTACTTGCGGTCCCTGATACTTAAAATCACAATCTGCTAATCTTTGAAAGTGTGGTATGTCTCTGTTCAAGGAAGCAATTTACCCTTCTCTTCTCCCTGCTCACCTGAGTCTGTGATCACTGTTACAGAGACATACAGAGTATGCCCGACAAGGTCGTTGAGTCTTTGAAATTGGCGACTTAGTGTACGTCTTTCTAGTGTTGCTTCCCCATCTCCATCGATAACCTGAAAATAAACAAAAAACAAGTAAAAATAATAGAATATAATTCTTTATTGCCAAGTGTGATCAGACACACAAGGAATTTGTCTCTGGTGCATAAGCTCACAGTGTACATATAAACAGCAAGTAATAGGTCATACATCATAAATCATAGTTACAATCATTAATCATAAGTTACAAAAAACAATTGATAAATCATAAAAAACCAATAGGAAAAGATAATATAATAGAAGATAAGAAAAGACGAGAAATGAAACAGTGCTGTGCAAATTAAATGTTCAGTAGAGTGATGACACGGGGGGGGGGGACTTTGTGTCTAGTTGTTTGCTCTATAGCGACGTCCTGAGGGGAGAAGTTGAAATAGATTATGTCCAGGATGTGATGGGTTCTGTAGACATTTTCTCAGCCCTATTTCTGGTTTGTGCAGTATACAGACCCTCAATTGAAGGCAGGCCGGTTGCGGTTGTGTTTTCTGTAGTTCTAAATTACCTTTTGAAGTCTGTACCTGTCCTGTTTGGTTGCTGTGCTGAACCAGACAGTTATTGAGATACAAATGACAGACTCAATAATTCCTCTATAGAACTGTATCAGCAGATCCTTGGGCAATCTGAGCTTCCTGAGTTGACGTAGGAAGAACATTCTTTGTTGTGCCTTTTTAATGATGGTTCTAATGTTAAGTATCCATTTCAAGTCCTTGGAGATAATAGAACCTAGAAATGTGAAGGTCTCTACTGTTGACACTGTGTGGTCTAATATTGTAAGAAGTGGTAGAATAGGAGAGCTTCTTCTAAAATCTACTATCATCTCTACTATCTACTATCTAAAATCTACTATCATCAGTGGAACAGCTTGCCTCCAGAAATCATGGGCGCTCCATCACTGGAGATTTTTAAGAAGAGACTAGACAGTCACTTGTCTGAAATGGTATAGGTTCTCCTGCTTGAGCAGGGGGCTGGACTAGAAGACCTCCAAGGTCCATTTCTATTCTATTCTATTCTATTCTATTCTATTCTATTCTATTCTATTCTATTCTATTCTATTCTATTCTATTCTATTCTATTCTATTCTATTCTATTCTATTCTATTCTATTCTATTCTATTCTATTCTATTCTATTCTATTCTCTACAGTTTTAACAATGTTCAGCTCCATATTGTTCTAGCTGCACCACAGGGCCAGTTGATCTACCTCTCGTCTATATGCAGACTCATCATTGTCTTGAATGACTGTTGTATCATCTGCAAACACTTTAACAGAGGGATGCTTTGAGATGCACTCATTGATATATAGAGAGAAGGGTAATAGAGAGAGCACACAATCCTGGGAGACTCCTGTGCTAATTGAATGGGTATTTGATGTGATTTTCCCTAGCTTTACCTGCTGCTTCCTATTTGTTAGAAAACTTATAATCCATCTACAAGTATGGTCAGGCACAGCTAGCTGAGTCAGTTTAGAGAGGAGGATTTCAGGAATGATGGTGTTCAATGTCAAGTTGAAGTCTACAAAAAGGACCCCTCCATAGGTCTTTGGGGATTCAAGATGTTGTAAGATATAGTGCAGTGCCATATTGACAGCATCAACTGCCAAGCTATTTGCATGGTAGGCAAATTGCAAGGGGTCTAGCAGCAGATCCATTATAGCTTTCAGGTGGGCCAGCACTAACCTTTTGAACATTTCCATAACTACAGATGTCAAAGCTATCGGTCTGTAGTCATTCAGCTCCTTGATGGAGGTTTCTTGGGCACTGGGATGATAGTAGAGCATTTGAAGCAAGAAGGGACATAACACATCTCCAGTGATTTATTAAAGATGCGGGTGAAAATGGGGGCCAGTTGATCAGCACAGACTTTCAAGCAAGAGGGAGTTGCCCTGTCTGGCTCTGGTGCTTTTCCACCTTTTTGTCTGTGAAATAGACCTTGCACAATTTTTTATGTGATCACCAGCAGTGGGGAGCCCAGAGGGATGGAATCAGGTGTAGGAGACTTAGCTGTTGTTGGTGTATCTGAGATTGAGAGGGTAGCAATAGTTGACACTGATCTCCTATCAAACCTACAGTAGAACACATTCAGGTAATCTGCCAGTTGCTGGTTCTCTTCCACAAGAGAGGGCGGTCTGCTGTAGCCAGTGATATTTTTCAGGCTTTTCCACACATTTTCTGGTTCATTTGTGGAGAGCTGATTCCTCAGCTTTTCTGAATAGCTTCTCTTTGCTGCCCTGATATCCCTTGTTAATACATTCCTGGCCTGATTATACAGCATTCTATCTCGTTTCCTGTAGGCTTCTTCTTTGGCACAGTGTAGATCAGGGGTCAGCAACCCACGGCTCCAGAACCGCATGCGGCTCTTTCATCCCTCCGCTGGGGCTCCCAGTCCTCCACCCAGTCCTCCGCCACCTAAAAAAAAAAGTTCAATCGATCAATTCCAACTTCTCACGGAAAAAAAAAGATCTCGCAAAGTTGGAATTGATATATTGAACTTTTTTTTAGTCCCACAAACAAAAGAAGTTTGTGGGGAGTCCAACAAACAAAAGAAGTTTGTGGGACTGCCCACAAGCTTCTTTTGTTTGTAAGACTGTACATGTTGGCGGAGGAAGTGACGGAGGACTGCATCGGAGCTGGAAAGAAAATGCCACATGGGTCCGATCGGGCGCGGGGAGGGGTTTCCTGCCAAGCATCTTGTACGGAGCCAGGGAAATGGACCGGGTGGGGGGAGCTGCCAATTCCGGTGCCATGAGGCTTGTCAGATTCCCCCCAGTGGCCATGATCCCCCCAGCCAGCCTGCCACCATCGCCCGACCTCATCTGGCTGGCTGGCTGGCACAAAGCGTCACCGCTCTTCTTCTCCTTGTTCTCCTCCCCACTCTGCTCCATCCAAGTTGAAGAAAGCGGAGGCGCAGCAGCAGGATTGCTCTCAATAAGGCAGGCACACACGAGCGAGCAGCACACCCGGCTCTTATTGTTTGAGAGCAATCCCTCTGTTGCGCCTCTGCTTTCTTCAACTTGGATGGAGCCAAGAAGCCACTGTGGGCCTCTTGAGTGGGAAGGACGAGCTTTGCTGCTGGGCCATGCCTGGGCTATGCCCTGCCGCTGCCTCCCAAACTCCACCTTTGCTGCTGGGGAAAGCCGCAGTGGCAGGATGCTCCCCGCGGGGGAGGTAGGAGGGAAAAGTGATGGCAGGGTGTGCTCTGCGCAGGGGAGATAGGAAAAAGCAGCGGCAGCAGGGCGCTCTGCATGGGGGAGGTAGGAGAGAAAAGCAGCAGCAGCAGGGTGCTCTGCGCGGGGGAGGTAGGAGGGAAAAGCAGCAGCAGGGCATGCTCCATGTGGGGGAGGTATGAGGGAAAAGTGGCGGCAGCAGGGCGTTCTGCACGGGGGAGGTAGGAGAGAAAAGTGGTGGCAGCAGGGCGCTCCACGCAAGGGAGGTAGGAGGGAAAAGTGGCGGCAAGGCGTGCTCCACGCAGGGGAGGTAGGAGGGAAAAGCGGCGGCAGCAGGGTGCTCTGCACGGGGGACATAGGAAGGAAAAGCGGCAGCAGGGTGCACTCCGCGAGGGGGACATAGGAAAGAAAAGCGGCGGCAGGGTGCGCTTCGCGTGGGGGACATAGGAAAGAAAAGCGGCAGCAGGGTGCACTTCGTGTGGGGGACATAGGAAAGAAAAGCGGCAGCAGGGTGCACTTCGTGTGGGGGAGGTAAAAGAAGAAAACAGCGGCAGCAGGGTGCTCCGTGTGGGGGGGGAGGGTAAGCAGCAGCAACGGTGGAGTGCTCAGGGGGGAAGCAGCAGGGTTTTGTGGCTCCCGGTGTTTTCTTTTCTGTGGGAAAGGGGTCCAAATGGCTCTTTGAGTGTTTAAGGTTGCCGACCCCTGGTGTAGATATTTGAGCTTAGCTGTGAACCAAAGCTTATTATTATTGTAGATGTGTAAGGTTTTGGTTGGCACACATAAGTCCTCACAAAAGCTAACATAAGGAAGGAAATCAAGTGGTCTGCCACAATGTAGAGTAAGCAAGGGACCTTGATGGAGACATGCAAGCTCTGTGGACAAAACAGCAAGGGGTAAAATATGTTTTAAATCCAGAATATTCCAATAACATTCAGAAGAGACTGAAGCAGAAACTCCCTTATTCACTAAATTATTGGAAGTAAAGGAAATTATAGCACAACCAGATTTATAAGATTCTGTTACTATAGACAATCTCAGTAAAGGTAGTTTTAATGGAATTGATTTTTTGATTTGTTATATCTAGTAGATCTGACACTCCATAGGCACACTCCTATATGCAAACACCCCTGTTACGTTTTACCGGGATTCTCGTGAGCGAGTCTGGAATATTCTTTTTATCACCATCTATTTTTACTCCAAAGAGGACAAAGGCCACACCTTCCACACTCTTTCCATACGAGTACCTGTAATGACATAATGAAAGTAAAGGCCCAATTATACATGTTTGCTTTTCCTGCTGATCTTCTTTGACACAAGAGGGGTACATCACTGAGGGTGTCTCAAAGGTGCTTTTTTCTTCAAAAGGCAGATGGACTGTTTTTTCCTTGAGGAAGAAGAAAGCATTTCACTTCTCATCTAAGAAGCTTACAGTGCAATACAATACAATAAAAATGCAAAGAAATACAATCCTTCCATCCCCCCATCAGAACGTATCCTTCCATACCCCCACCATGCAGTCTCAACTGTCAGTATGCCTCACCTTACTCTTCATGCCAACACTCAAGGCGGCTTGCAAAAATAAAAAGTATGGAGTAGAAAACACACCACAATTAAAGCCTTGATGAAAGGAACATATTTGTAACTTCCTAAATAATGGGAGAGTGGGATTGGGGACATTTTTCAGATTATAATTTCAGATTATAATGGGTTTGATTACTCTCTCTTTGATCACTGCTATGACTGGATTACCACCTTACCCTTGACACTAAAAAGACACAGCATCAAAGCTATAAGAGATAGTTGGGTTTGATATCATAGGCAATCAGACTAATAAACCTAAGTAAAGTCTAGGGTCTATTTTTCAATATTATAAATATTGTATTCCTTAAACAAATTTCAAATAAATGTACTGAAGTCAGAACTAGTCACCAAATCATATTTTTTCTGAATATTATGATCCAAAGAAAATCCACTTTCAAGCAGATGTTACTCACTGCCGAAATAATTTTCTTTAGCTACTCATAGTTGTAACTATGCACACACCTTGCAGTGATAGACACATGGAAATCTGTATTGCCATCAATGTAAAGAAACTTCTCTGACGGTTGCAGACGGACTTCAAAGCTCGGCAACACTACAGAAAAAGAAACAGATGAAAGGGTAGAAGTCTAGCACTGACAGGTTTTATTCAATATATTTTATTTATTATTTATTTATATCACATCTTTATTTTTATAAACAACTCAAGTGTTGAACATATCTAGTACTCCTTCCTCTTTTTTTTTATTTGTATTTTTACAAATAACTCAAGGCAGTGAATGTATCTGACACACTTTCCTCCTCCTATTTTCCCCCACAACAACAACCCTGTGAGGTGGATTGGGCTGAGAGAGAATGACTGGCCAAGGTCACCCAGCTGGCTTTCATAGCTAAGGTGGGATTGGAACTCACAGTCTCCAGGGTTCTAGACTGCTACCTTAACCATTAGACCAGATTGGCTCTCATAACTTCTCACTTCTACAAATGATAGAACTAGTTTGTTTTTTAGAAACAAAATGGAAGGGGAAGAAACCCAGGATCAGGAAATGGATTTGTTGAACAGAAATGATCCTTCTTCTTACCGTATTCCCTGACATCAAAATATGCGGTATAGCTCTCCTCTGGGGAATGCTCAAATTTGGCCACAGCCTTCCATGTCCCAAAACTATGGAAGGAAAACGAAGAGATTTTTCATTCTTTTGACTTTATAATCGATTTATGACAATAATGATATGAACAAGGGATACAAGGCTTATTCCTGATATTAATAGGTTTATTTGTCCTATGGAGAATAAGTATAAAGAACGAAGAAAATGCCTGATTCAGAAATCTTCAGATTCAAATATGTGGAAGTTGAAATGTGACTCTTACTTCTGCAATGAATTTCCTCTTGCTCACTGAGCTTAAATTGTGATGGTGAGATTGTATCTATTATTTGTCCACTCAGTTTCACAGAATTGCCATACAAATAACATTGCAGCCCCATGTGTGTTGCTCCGGGCTCTCCCAAAAACAAGAGGAAATAGAAATGTGACGGACAAATGCAAAATATCAAACCTGGATCTTTTTCTTACTTTAGTAATAGATCAGGGAAGCAGGCTAAAAAGGAACATACTATACAGCCTTCTTCTCTAATCACTCTTTAATAGCTGAATGGGTTTTTTTTCCCCATCAGAGTTGCAGCTCAATTACAAAAAAGGTTGCCTTATGACAATATCCACATTAAATTACCTGACAAGCTCTGGTAAATTGTAAGGCCGGATCAAGTTTGGGTCGACTGGATTAGAACTGACAACAATGCCTTGTGGAGTCTGGGCCCAAGGAAATAAAACACAGGAATGTTGAAAAAACATAAAGTGTTGCACATTATTTCCTTTGCATTCTATATGATCGAAACCCAGCTGGAATACTAGATTTTGTACATGATGACACAATATAGAGAGCAAATGCAACCCAGCAGGTGGGGCACTAGGTTATAAGGTGCAAGGCTATTATTTGAATTTTCTCCTAGATATAAATGTCAACTAATAGCTCAGAACAGATAATTCAGCCTAATTTGCCTTGAAAATACAACATTTGCCACCCGAAGCCCTTGTAGATAAAAAAAAGCATGGTACAGATGAAAACAACAGCTAGCTCCTTTCCCCACATGCACATACACAAACGCATGCATTCAGCCTCAGCATTATTTTCCAGTTTTATAATGAAACATTTCAAATCTTTGATACAGTCTAATGTTTAGCACAGAACTTAAAATTAAACATTTAAGAAAAATGCATATATAAAATGTTGGCCAAGCAAAGCTTCATAGAGTGGTTGGATTTACTTGCTATGAATAACAGAATAACAGAGTTGGAAGAGACCTTGGAGGTCTTCTAATCTTAGTCCAACACCCTGCCAGCCTCCTCCACCATTTGCAGAGAGAGAGACAGAGACAGAGAGAGACACTTGTGCTTCCCTTCTCTCTCTCTCTCTCTCTCTCTCTCTCTCTCTCTCTGTGTATGTATTGGGCGGGGCTCCTGCCTTTGCTGCGTCTCCACAGGAAGCAGCAGAAAGCAGAAAGCAGCAGCTCTCCCTCTCTCTCTCTCTCTCACTCTCTCTCTCATACACACACACACACACACTCACACTGAGTGGGGGAAGAGGACTGGCAGACCAAGGGCAGGAGAGAGCCAGCCCAATAAGAATGTGTGTCAGCTTGTCGGAGAACAGCGTGAAGCCAGCTTGCCAGGTGAACAGAAGATCGGAGAGAGGGAGAGAGAGGGGGGGAGAGAGACAGAGAGGGAGGGAGACAAAGAGAGGGAGAGAGAGAAAGGGAGAGAGAGAACTCATGCACAGCAGCCTCTATTTCTTTTTAATTAAACTCTTCAATCAAGCTCCCCCCCTCCTGCGCCCGCACGCGCACACACAAGTTTTGCGGCTCCCAGTGTTTTCTTTTCTCTGGGAAACGGGTCCAAGTGGCTCTTTGAGTGTTTAAGGTTGCCGACCCCTGCTCTATACCATTTTAGACAAATGGTTATCCAATCTCTTCTTAAAAACCTCCCGTGTTGGAGTACCCACAAATTCTGGAAGCAAGTTGTTCCATTGATTAATTGTTCTGTCAGGAAATTTCTCCTTAGTTCTACATTGGTTCTCTCCTTGATTAGTTTCCATCCATTGCTACTTGTCCTGCCTCAGGTGCTTTGTAGAATAGGTTAATCCCCTCTTCTTTGTGGCGGCCTCTTAGATATCATGTCTTCCCTAATGTAATGTCTTCATTAAACTAGACATACCCAATTCCTGCAACTGTTCTTCATATGTTTTAGCTTCCAGCCCCCTAATCATCTTTGTTGATCTTCTCTGCACTCTTTCTATAGTCTCAACATCTTTTTTGATTACATGATTACATGGGAAACTTCAGTAAAGAACCAACTATCACTCCTTGTTCAGAACACTATATTAACCATACAGGATTGCAGACACGATTCCCACCTGAAACTCGACAATCACAGTTTTGTCCATCCTGTGCATGTTGTGATCCATAGAAAAGACACGATAGCGCACTAAGAAAAAAAGAGACTAACTGTAATTTGTAATAAAATTCAGAAGATATGGGCTTGCATCATACAAAACAAGTTTGCATTAATTGTCTGCTATTCTGTGGCTGCCTGCCAGGCTCACTGTAAACCCTAAAAAACAGATGTGGGACAGTTTCTAGAAAAACAGCCGATTAGTCTATTTGGCGAAAACAGCAGCATCCTCAGGCACTTTAAGGTCAATGGTGTCATGGTTCCGACAGACAAAGACAAATAAAACAGAACTCCGAGGCTTGCATATAGCCATGCTCATTTTTAAAGTTGACAAATGGGTTTATTGCAGCATAAATGTTTCTAGATTACTTCAGCCTGGAACCTCTGTAACTGAGACAAAAGCACCACCTAATTTAAAAAAAAAGCTTTAAAAAGGCCTTTGTTTTCAAGATGATAAATTTTCTTCTTCTTTTAAAGAAGCATAATAAGAACTGGGTTTTTTTTAAGATCACTCATATAATCCTCAAGGCTCCCCCCCCCCTTTATAGCTTGCATAATTTATAGCTTGAATGGATTTCTCCATTCTCTTCCTGGTTTGTGATTGCATGCCACTGGGTCGTCTATAAATGTGTTTTTTAAATCTTTTCTGAACATTTAATGCTTGATATTGAGGTCTCCGAAACATATTTCTCAATATCACTAATGGCAACACTCACAAGAGATACATTATTCCTTTCCCCCATTCTCTGGAGCTACTTCAATGACAAATCCCAGGAATGGTTTTGTTTATAGTATTATTCATCACATAACCACAGTGGGATCCCAGGAGAGCGAAGCAATAGAGACAGAAAAAGCGTTTACCTGGAGAGCCTGGTGTATAGATGCCTTTATCTGTCTGGATGAACACAAAGCCACTCTGGTAAGAAAGGAGAACCACCTTTTCCAGGCTCACCCCAGGAGCAGTTACTTGCACAACCACATACTGATTTTTCCTGGAGTCCTTATCCAGTTCTTCTGCAGGAATCTGGATGAGAAGATCAGTAGAGCAGAGACTTCAAACTTAATCATTACTAAGGGCAGTGATGGCAAACATTTTAGAGACCGAGTGCCCAAACCGAAACCCAAAACCCACTTATTTATCACAAAGTGCCAGGGCCGTATCAGCATTGTGGTGCCCTCGGGGGGGCAGGGAGGCGCTTCTGAGTGCCGCCTCTGGCACACAAAAACCGGGGGCCCAAAAATGGGCCACCATGCTGCAAGGCGCAAAAATGGCACCGCCGAGCCGCAGGGTGCAGATACAAGGCGCTGCACCATGCAAGAACGGGGCAGGGCTAGTGATTATCACACAGGCACTAGCCCCACCCCATTTGCAGCGTGTGCATGCTCACGGCCCCATGTGCGCATGCACGCATGTAAAATGCTTCCCCCTCCCTTTTCTTCCAGTCCACCAATCAACAATGGTTGGTGACCTCTGCTCTACCACCTGTACTGGAGCTTGCTAGTTGGCCACTTCACCTCCTTTGTGCTGGGCGGGGCTTCTGCTCCGGGTGGCGGTTGCAGCCTGATGGACCTGCTGCTGGCAGCGGTGGCACGTGTGCCAACAGAGAGGGCTTTGAGTGCCGCCTCTGGCACGCGTGCCATAGGTTCACCACCACTGACTAAGGGCCACCTGAGGCCTCATTCCTTAGCCCTAGGCAACTAAAACATTGATCCAAAAAGTTTGACTACTGAGTCAAAAATTAAAACAAAGAGGATCGCAGAATGCCAAACATAGACATATTATATCTTAAAACCTTGCTGCTTGCTTCTCCTAAGGACGTTTCTGATCTTTCCTGGTGCAGAAAGCAATGTTGGTTAAAGAGCCCAGTGAATAAAACTAATGCAGAACATATCCCCGAGATCTCACCTTGCCCCTCTGCTGTTACAAGCCACATTTGTCTACTGCAGTACACCCATAAACCTCACCTTGTTTTCTCTGGCCTTTTCCCTCTTAATTTACACACCAAGAAAACTCATCACCCAATTCCAAGCTAAAAACAAGTGGGAGGGAGAGTGAGGGAACTCTCACCCCATGTCAGAACCCATTTCCTTGTTGGGGGGGGGTTGGTTCATCCCTTCCGGGTACCTTTCTGTGGGTTCTGTCATTCTCCTGAGGGGGAGGGGGAAAGCTCCATGGGATGCACTATTTCTCCTTTCACTTTGCTACAATATATCCTTTCTGCTGTTTCTATCCGCTTGCTCTTTGAACTGTTTCCCCTTGATGTCAACCTGGGGCAAGAAAGGAATGTGCCTCCGGCCATCTGGCTTATCTCTTGCTGAGGAAGAGAAAGGTGCGAAGACCCAACAACATCTTCACAGGCATGGGAACGGACTCCATTATCAGCTCCATTCCCACAGCGGACTTAACACTGTTCCAAGAGTCCTGCTTTCTTGGGATGAGGTTTTGGCCCTGACACCCCACATCAACTTTCCTGGTTTGACCATCCCACTTCCTGAAGAATCATGAATCCAAACACATTGAAACTTTTTTCACTGGACAATTATTGGATCACCCAAATACACACCCACACATACATTTATCAAGATGAACAAATCTGTCCATAACTCCAACCTAGAAGGTTTGGAAGTCAGGAGAAGGTTAATTTACATACGCTTGTTTGGACTTGTGAATTCTCAAAACATAACCTGTTCATAAGTAGAATGCTCTCTTATTCCAGTGTATATATATAGTTGTATTATAATAATAATAATAATAATAATAATAATAATAATAATAATAATAATAATAATAATAATAATAATAATAATAATAATAATAATAATAATAATAATAATAATAATAATAATAATAATAAAAAAATATCTAAGGTTTACATGAAAATAACTCACGTTTAACCAGCCAAAATCATTTAGCTAACAAAATCCACCATAAAATCAAAACAGAGAGACTTTGACATGCATAGACCACTGTTTATTTTGTGGTTTGTTATTTTTAATGTGTACAAGCTGTTGCAGACTGAAGTTTTTTTTAAAGTGATCTCATGCTACCCACAGGCTGAGAGATTGACACCCCAGAGCTAGGGAATCACATTAATTATTTCTGCCCTTTACTGGCAGGTAAACAATGCCCCCTGAAATTATATCAAGGTTAGAATCTGTGACTTTCAGAGTTTCCCCATGTCCCCAACCTGCACTGCAGTGAAGAACATTTCTTTGAGAAAGGTGTCTGAGAATTACCAGGCAACCTCTGCCTTCTGGCTCTGCAACTGCCATTAAAACCAGCTGCCACAGGCTGCAGTTTAATGCCTGCAGAGGGCACCCCGTTGGCAGAGGCTTCTCTGAACCTTGCAGGGCTTATTTAGTGAGAGTTTGTCTAGGATTTGAATTTTAATTTATTTCATTAAAAATTATTACATCTTAAACAAAAAGCAATCAAAATAAGAACAAGGTAAAAGCGTACTCATTCAGGAAAAAATGAAAATATACACTAATGTTATTTAACTAGTGTTAATCAAATCAAAACAGATTTATTTAAATATAGTCATTAACCAGCAAGATAAAAACATAGCAGCAATTACCAAATCATGTACAGGAAAAGCAGTGTATCAGTCATATAAAACTAAAAGTTAAGACAATGGGAAAAAAGGGGGAAATTGAGCAAGATGTAATAAAACAAGATAAAATAGAAATGGAATAAACAAGAAAAGAACAAGAAAAAATTGTAATTTCATCACTGCAAGATTAGGACATTTAATGTGCCTTCTCATAGAAATCGCTGCATATAGAAATTTAGCAGAACTTTTCTCAATTTATCTATCCCACCAGATGACAGCAGCTGTTTGACATTGTTTGGAGTCAAGTACATAGCAGAGTTGGAGTTAGTGAAACCTGGGATGGGATTTGGTCAGGGAATAACATTTCAACACTGAAGCCCTCTGAAAAATCCAGGACTGTTGGAAACAGATCGCTCACAGACATATATTATTCAGCATTCTTCTTTTTTTCCCTTTACATTGTTCATGTTGAGAATGAACATAGTTCTATCAGACTAACCCAATTTCTCCTCCCTGAGTAAGGGAGAACAGAGGTTGCCCAAAAGCCTTTGGAGTTTCCTGAAATGTCTATATTCTAGATCTGAAAATTCAGCTCTTTTGCCCACTGATACCCTATTTTTACTAACCATTAATTTGCTATACTTTGTTATCTGTCAGATTTTATCTTGTGGTTAATTTTTGGTTTTGATATTGATTTTGATCTAAATATTTATTATATTTTACTTGTTTGCTGTGAAATGCTGCTTTCAGCAATTGTGGCAGTAAGGACTATAAAATAAATACATATGTATCCCATAACTCTGTTTTTCTTTCCTCCTTAGAAGTATATGCTCAATATCTGAAAATCTAGTCATGTTTGAAAAGGTGCATAGGACTTCCCCTCAAGCCAGGCTGGACAGAATTTTTTTCTTTTGTTTTTTTTGCAGGGATACAACAGGCTCTACTGCAACCATCACCATACACCCACCGTTATAGTTGGAGTGACAAGTATGCCTCCTGCTGGATTCATATCTACTCTGGTTTGGTACAAGATTTTCTGCTTTCGTGGAAAATCATAAACAGAGATGTCAAGCTGTTTCGGAGCATTGTCTCCATGGGCCTCCACCAAAATTTTCTCTTCTGTGTCTGTTCGTAGAACACCAGGAGTGATGAGGGTGTAGCTGCAGAAGAGGAAAATAACATCTCCTGAGTTAGTCTGCTTAGCAAAAGTGAGTCATTTGATTAGGCATCTCCATGATCTCTTTTTTTTTTAGAAAAGTGAAGAAATAAATGGTTAAAGATCACTCTTGAATGACCCTTTTGTGACCCAGAAAGCTTTCAAATACATTTGAAAAATGAGTAAATTTGTTGCATTTTTACATTGCTGTTTTTTAATTATAAACTGGGACTGACCATTACTGTTACAGTAAACTGTGCGGTATTCTGATGTGATCAACGTCTATCACGGCTGACATCAAAACCAAATGCCTTATAAATAAAAAACAGTGGTATGGATCATGATGTAGGTAGGGCACAATGGAATGTACACAACATAACGAACAATGCAGTGTCCCCTTGCAGCTAAAAGAAGGACAACCTTTTTTTAGGAAAGAACAGAGTTTGATCTCAGATTTGAATAGGAAAAATAGAATTGTGCCTTCATCCAAGCTTAGGCAGTTCCCAGCCTGCATGCAGTCCTCCAGTAACCCCATCTGCAGACCCCGGCACCTGAAACTACATTGCTGAAATTTGGCTGCAAAATGGCTAGATTCTGACAAAATGAGATCAAGCTGTTTTTAGGAATTAGGGATGCCAATCTTTAACCCCCAACCCTTGCCTAAAATAAGATGGAAATTTACAATGTTTTGGGCGCTGGTTTATGGTTTTCTGTGCCTGGGCTGCTGCACACAGAGAGGTTGCTTGGGTTTGCAGTCCCCTCTTCCACAGAGAGTCTTAAATCAGGTTCACCAATATTAAATTTATATCCTGCCTTTGTTTTGTATAACTCAAGTCAGCAGCTTATAAAAGGTTCCTGCCTCCTATTTTCCCCACAAAATTCATTCTGTGAAGTGGGTTGGACTGAGAAAGGGACTGGCCCAGCTGGTTTGCACCAGTTCGGCAGAACCGGTAGCTAATTTTTTGTTGCCCAGGCCCAGAACGGACTTCCAGAAGGGGCATCCACACAGAGAACCAGTTGTTCACTTATTTGAATCCCACCACTGGACTGGCCCAAAGTCACTCAGCTGCGCTAGAACTCATAGTCTCCTGATCTCCAGGCCGGCACTTTAATCACCACACCAAACTGGCTATACTGGTGTTAAAGCAGTACTTACCTACTTGATCCAGTATTTTCCAGAGGCAGCCTTTGGTTCTAAAAAATTGGTTTAGTTGGTCAGCCCCAAGTAAGGGCCATGAGGAGAACGGTATTGTGTTGCCATTTTGCAATACTGGAATGTCAACAGTTGAAAGCCCTTACAGAACTTGCAGGGAAAGAAATGGGAGGTTTTGGTGCTAACACCACAGGCATATTTATTACAAAAGCAAAAGAAAAGCAATGGAGAAAAGAAAAATATTTTTAGATAGCAGATTAATGAACATATTATCTTATGTGAATGGGAGATTAAGGCTGTGCAAATCAAATCAATCCCATGTTATATATTTTTAACAAATGCCTTATTAACATATCTTGACATCCTGAATCACATTTTATTGGCTCTCGCTCTGTTTGCCTTTAAACAAAGCAATTTGAAAGTAAAGCCTTTGGAGGTTTTCTCCTTGTAATCTGACAAGTGTCCAGTTTCACATAAACTGTCTGCAATGTAAATTAATTGGCTTCTCAGAGCTACCTGATTACTACTACAAACTATGCCAAATATGGAGACTGGAGTAATCAATAGTTCTTGCAGGAATGTATCCCCACACAGACATAATAAATGATAACAACGATTACACTTGCACTATTATATCACAGTGCACAGATCAAATGATTGTCAGAATTGGCTGTTGCCCATGTGTAGGAAAGTCAAGTGATGGCAAAGTATTGGGCAGAGAGGCAATAGAGGCAGGATAGGAATTTGCAATGGCACAGCCAATTTAAAGCTGGGGTCCATTGTCTGAGAAAGAAATATTGTTCCCATGTGCCATGAAGTGGCATTAGAAACTCATGCATGACTATTAAACTTCTCCCATGCTTGGGGCAGTTAATGCAAACAGTATTAGAAATTGCATTTATTTGTGTACTTCTTTATCAATCCTTTCAAACCCATGCAAATTATTCCCGTCTAATGAGGGGTCCCCCATTCCAGAAGCCCTAAAAGAAAGGACTGTTTTCCCTTTCCTCCTGAATGATAGGCGTTTGAATTGAATTGAAATGAATTGAATTGAATATTTTATTTGGCTAAGTGTGATTAGACACACAAGGAATGTATCTCCATACTGAAGCACTCAGTTTACTTGCAAGGCAACAGAGAAAATAATGATAATAACTTGGGGATCAAGCTGCTCCAAAGTGAAGAAGCTGCTACTGAGAAGGCCATGTTAAGGGGACTTTCTGGTTAAAGGTGGGCACCTAGAGCATCCCTTCCTGGCTAGACAATGGTGGTAAACTTTTTGGTGTGTCAAAAATTCTGGAAATGGCTATTTTTTTCTTCTTGTGTCTCTCTCACAAACACATACACACACGCGCACACACACACACACACACACATGCATGCCCTCAACTAAAAAGAAACACTTCTTTATATATTCATTTGTTTTTAAAAAAATACAGTGCAATCATGTGTGTGATTCCCCAGGATCTGCTTCATGCCACTTATCTTCAGGCAGCCTTCTCTTTCTGTTGACAGGTCCCTGCGGCCTACCTGAGATTGCTCCGGGTCACCTGAGATCTTCATTCTTGAGGCAGCTTTAGAGAAATCTCTTCCACAGCCTTTGCAGCCCCTGAAAACCCTGTGAAAACTCATCCCTTCCTCCTGTGATTTTTGGAGGCTTCGGAGGATGCATGAGAACATGGTCCTCTTGCATAGAGAGACAGATTTCCCCACACAAGAACTGACCTCTGAAAACCACTTTCAAGAATAATTGTTGGGTGTTGGTGAAGGCTGGCATGTCACTCAAAAATGTGCTGAGTCAATTTGACAAATGTGTCATAGATTCGTCACCACTGTAGAGCTAAAAAAATTTATATAAAAGTTTATATGAAATATACTCCCGTGTATTTATATTTCAACCACTTCACCTAAAGAGATATGCTAAAACAGTCAATAGTTGTCTTAAATAGCCAGGTCAAGTGATGGATTCTTGACAAGGAAATACATTACCATCTCCTTCATGGCTGAGGGCATCATCCATCCCTCAAGGATGAATGTGCCACCTCCCGTGTCCAGCTACCCTTTCTTCTCTAGCGGTACATATTAGCCAGGAGGGCCCAAATCTATTTTACAGAAGACTGAACTCATTCCATAAACGACCATGTCTACTTCAGTACCACAGGCCTGGACAAGTCCCAGATGACTTGCAGGATTTTATTTCTCTTGTGCCATGAGACCTTGCCCATCCAGAATCCATCTTAGAGCAGATATGAGCAAGTTTATTCATAAAATGCCCAGGCCCACTGTACTAAAAAAGTATAAGACACTTCAAATAACACCACTGATCAGCACTCCACAGAATGCATAGAAATATGAATGCCTAAGAATGCACATCTCCATATAGGTTTCCTTGGATTAACAATGTGTTCGTTCCCTTGATCCAAGAATTGAAGTATAGATAAGATTTCATGGTGAAAATTGCCAATATTAATTAAGTTAATTATGATAATGCACATATGCCTTTACAAGTACTTCTTGTCAAGATTGGAAAAGCACCAGGCCCAGATGGAATAACTCCTTCCTGCTTGAAAGCTTGTGCTAAACAAATGGCCCCATCTTCACCTGCATCTGTCAAGCTACAAACCCTACTGCCTTTAGGACCGCAGCATGCTTCTAACTTGCCAACAGAGGGGGGAGGAAGGGAAGAGAGCTTTCAATCTACAAGTGTCCTTTATCAGCGTGAGACTCGAAGCTGCTGAACAATCGTGTTTGGGAATCTAAAGTCTGTTGTCAGCGCTGCGACAATTGAGAAACTATAGCCATTTTACCTTTTGCTTTCCTTGGGCTTTTTTCTGTTATTTGGGATTCTCAGATGTAGAAGGGGGGAAGGGGGGAATGCTTGAATGTTTTCTGTTAGCCATAACATTTGCAGCTGGGTGAGAATCAAGATCAATGTTAGATAAGGTTTTGGCGGGTTGAGAAGTTGGGAGGAGAACCCGCGTTTTAGAATAATTGGTGAATGTGATTTATGACAGCCTTTCTGGGATGGGAATTGCAACTTGTTACTTTGTATCAGGGGGGAGGGAACTTTAGTCTTGGGTTCAATTATGTAAGTGCTGATACTTTGTTTCCTGAATAAAATGTTCTTTGAGGAATAAATCTTTGCCTTGAAATTCTTTTAAATGGTTTCATCTATCGGAACCATGACATTAACCCAAGACTCCCTTTTTCCTTAAATTTACAGGGTCCTGAGCTCCAGTCACCTACCCAAAAGCAGAAGGGAGACTGACAAAGACTCAGGGAAGATCTCAAAATGGAGAAAAAGGAGGAACCTGTTACCAGCACAGTAGCCACAGCTACTACATCGGCAGATGGAGCGCAGGCCATCGCACCAATAGAAAGTGTGGTTTCGGAGACTCCAGCAGCAGGGGTGAGACCAAGGACATAAGAGCACATCTGGTCATCGGAATGGACCCTGCCTAGTGAAGACTCATGGCGTTCAGATGCGGCCTGGCAGAAAAAGGATTCTTCAAAGGCCGCTGAAGCTGAATTTCCATTGACTACCTCCCATGAGTCACACTCTCCTGACCAAAGAGGGGCTAAGCGTGTAGCACTGTCGGATGAGTCGGGTGAATGGAAATACTTGACAGCAATCCGGAGCCAGTCAGTTGAGCATTTAAGGGAGAAATTTGAAGGGCTAGATGTGGGAAGCAAGGAGCAGGTCACCCATCAGTTACTGGCCAATGAGCGGGATGACAAGCGCCTCCGAGATCGTTCCCAGCCTAGAGGAAGTCCTAGTCCCATACTCGGGGCCAGGGCCACGTCTCTGCGTCCAAAGCCACCTGCTTTAACCTCAAGCCCCATAAGGAGGAGAAGCCCGGAGTGTCACCAGCGGCGTTCTAGTCCTGATTGCCGTCGGCAACAGCTGAGCTCTGACCGCCATCGATGTCGTGACAGCCCTGAGCAATGAGAACGGTATGTTAGCCCTGACTGGCACCGCCCCTATGCAAGCCCCGACCAGCACCCACATCACCTTAGCCCAGACCACTATCAGCACAGGCAGAGCCCTGATCGTTACTGACACCAGGCCAGGCCAGACTGCCACTACCACTGACAGAGCCCAGAACCTCACTATCAGCGACACAGCCCTGAATACTGCCACCATTGCTACACCAGCCCAGGGCCCATGCCAAATTTTGATCAGGCAGGGGGCATCCAACATGACCTGGTGCAAGAGTATGGATGGCTGCACGCTTTACTGGACAGGCAGCAACTCATAATGACTCCTCCTTTCAAACCCACGTTTGATGGAGACCCTGAGAAGTTAACCTTTTTTCTGAACCAAGTGCATTCCTACATGAACCGTAATGCCAACACCTACCCAAACCCTGCTGCTGCAGTCGATGTCATAGGGGCAAACCTGGAGGGGGAGGAATTGGAATGGCTGAATAGCTTGCACAACGAGCAAGTGCCCAAGCTATGGGACTATGACCTATTTATCCAAGGGCTGAGAGCCAGGTTTGAGGATGAATCCATAGCTCTACAGGCTGAGAAGGACATTCACAAAGTAAAACAGGCAGGCAGACCAGCAAAGGAATATGTGCGCGAATTCCAGAGAGTGGCGGGTCGAATTGAGCGGTGGCCAGAAAGATCCCTGGTGCACCATTTCAAGAACAGCCTGGACCCTAATCTGTTCCAAGTCTGTGTTTACTGTGGAATTCCTGACCAACTATAGGAGTGGTACAGGGTGGCAGTGAAAATGGACATCGAACTGACCCATTATAAGAAGCCGATTACCCCTGGACCTGGACCAAGGCCAGAATAGGCTAGATGACCACCTGCCCAATGAACCCCAGCAGCAGGAGCGATGGAACCTCCAAAACCATCCTCGGGCCCACCGATCAAATGCTTCAGATGTGGCTAGCTGGGCCACTGGGCAGCAGTTTGCCCTGTCCCATTCCCACTGTAGAAAAGCGGCTCAGCCCCACCAGAGAAAAGAAAAGTAAGCCAGCCACCTGCCAGAGAAAAATCAAATTGGATCGCTCAGGAACCAGTTACCCAAGTCACCTCACCTACTCAAGAGAAGGTCGAGACTCCCCCAACGACCCGGCCACAGCACTGGCTTCTTATGACAGCGATGACAAGGGGGAAAGCGACCCGATGCGAGTCAACCTATTCCACCTTTTTCCATCTCTGCCAAACTTATAGTTCTTGTCAGGGCCCACTTCAATACCTCATCCTAAGAAAGTAGAACTCGTGGAAGCAGTTTCTTCCAAAAGGAGCTTTTATTAGGAGAAGCTGATAGCAGGCATAATAGACAGGATCTGAGGGTTTCCCACTCAGATCGATAGGTTAAAAATGTCCCAAGCAAACCCCACCCCATAGTTCATCCGGTCAGTTCAAACAGGCCAATCCCCAGGTCTTTAGTTCATTGTGGGAAAGGGAGATAACATCAGTTCGTCTCGGTGCAGCAGGGATGTTTTGTCGGCTTTTCACACCTTCCCTTGTGAACGCGGAGATAACCCAGTTGCTGGAGGTGCAGTCCTTTCTTCTCCCCCCCTTTCTAGCTGACAACAAGGGGAGAGATAGTTCACAGAAGAAATATACAGAAACAGCAAAGTGTTACATTGTAGTGATAGAGGAAGTCAAGGCAATAACCCACAAGCATTTCCCCCCTCCCCTCCAGGAGTATGGCAGAACCCAGGAAAGAGGGAGAATAAGGTTTGGGTTAGCAGCAAAGAAAGGGGCCCATTAGGATATGGGTTCTGACATCCTGCCTCCCTTAAAAAAAAGAGAGATCCACCTGTGGAAAAATAGAGACAATTGCATATAGGTTAATCAGGTTTGTTTGGATATTCAGTGTGAAATTTTTTGAGCAGTTTAGGAGCATTAATGTGGTGTTTGTGGACCCACTCATTTTGGGAGGATGGGAGGTGTTTCCATGCTACTAAATATTGAGTCGTGCCGTGGTGTTTCCTGGAGTCTAGGATTTCTTTGATTTCAAAATGTTGTTCTCCTTCAACCATAATGGGAGGAGGAGGTGGAGCGACAGCCAGTCTTAATGGTGACTGTTGCTCGTGTTTTAGGAGGCTACAGTGAAAGATCGGGTGGATTTGTCTGAGGGAGTTTGGTAATTGTAATTCCACTGTTACTGGGTTTATGATTCTAATGATGGGAAATGGTCCTACATATTTGGGTCCTAATTTCTTTGATGGTTGCAGGGATTTTAGGTATTTGGTGGATAAGTAAACCATCTCTCCTATAGTAAACGGTTTTGGCTCAACTCTCTTTTTGTCTGCCTGAGCTTTGTATGCTTGTCTAGCCTCATCCAGTGCTTTCCTAACTACTGGCCAGGTGTTGTTTAGTTGTGTGATCCATTCTTTTAGTGAGGGGATGGCAGGCTCGGTAGGTGACTTCTGGCATCGGGTTGAAACTTTGTCCTGTGGCGACTTGGAATGGGCTGTAGCCCGTGCTAGAATGAACAGCATTGTTGTAAGCGACTTTGGCAAACAGAAGGTCAGTCCAGTTTGTCTGTTGGTAATTAATAAAGCATCTAAGACAGACATGTCAAACTCGCGACGTCACATGATGTCACGCAACTTATCGGGACAGTTTTGCCATTGCTGGCAATGGGGTGGGCGCAACTTCTGGATGACGCGTCCGGCTCGTGGGCCGGCAGTTTGACATCCCTGATCTAAGATATTGTTCAAGTACTAAGTTCGAACATTCCATCTCACCATTTGTTTGCGGATGATGACTAGATGACAGCCCCTGGGTGGTTCCTAAAAGGGCTAAAAACTCCTTCCAGAATTCTGACATGACCTGCACCCCTCTGTCCAATATGATGCGCTGGGGTGCCCCATGCAAGCGATAGATGTGTTGTACAAACAACTTTGCTAGTTTCTTTGCTGTAGGGATTTTTGAGCAGGTTATAAAATGCACTTGCTTGGAAAATAGATCTGTCATGACCCAAATGACTGTGTTTCCACTGCTCTCTGGTAGTTCTACTATAAAGTCCATGCTAATTTCCTTCCAGGGCGCTGAGGAGGTTGCTACCGGTTGTATAGCCCAGGTGATTTTCCTTGCAATCCTTTGGCTGATACACATGTTGGGCAGCTGGCCACATAGCTTTCAATGTCCTTTTTAATTGATGGCCACCAAAACTGCCTCTTAACTAAATGCAGCATTTTCATGAATCCAAAATGGCCTGCCAATTTTGAATTGTGGCAAAGTTGCATGAATGCTAGTCTCTGACTCTTGGGTATGTATAGCTTCTCCCCTACCCATGGTAGACCATCTGTAATGGTGCACAGGTTTTTGTGGCTTAGGAACCACTCATCGGTTTCTAGTGCTTTTCTGTATTCAATTCCCACCTGGCTGGCTAAGGGTTTTCGCAGCTTGGCTTGTGCCTGGGTAGTTATTTGTGCTGCCAGCTGTGTTTCAGGCATGAGTGGTTTTGTTACACTGGGTCAGGTACTATTGTATTGAGGCATTCTGGATAATGCATCTGCCAGGAAGTTCTCCCCCCCCCCCCGGTAGATGTTTTATGGTGAAGTTGAACCGGTGGAAACGTTGAGACCACCGGGCTTGTTTAGGGGCAAGTTTCCTTGGTGTTTTTAGTGCTTCCAGGTTCTTATGGTTGGTCCACACCTGGAAGGGGATTTTGTTCCCCTCCAGGAAATGCCGCCAGGTGAGAAGCGCCCATCTCACTGCGTACGCCTCCTTTTCCCAGACCGCCCACCTTTGTTCAGTTTTGGTGAGTTTCCTTGATGTGTACCCACAGGGCTATAATACTCCTTTGTCATTTTCCTGTAGTAATACGGCCCCCACCACTACGTCGCTAGCGTCTGCTTGAATTACAAAAGGCTTGTTGGTGTCGGGGTGCCGCAGAATGAGTTCAGCGGAGAACAGTCTTTTCAGTCTCTCGAATGCAGCTTGGCATTCTACCGTCCATTTCAGTGGCTGACTGGGTTTTGGTTTGCCTTCCCCCTTAGTCTTTAATAAGTTTGTAATAGGCAAGGTTATCTGAGCAAACGAGGGAATAAACTGGGGTAGAAGTTGGCAAACCCCAGGAAGCTTTGCAGTTGCTTTCTTGTGCGGGGTGCTGCCCATTCTAATACCGCCCTGACCTTTTCAGGATCCATGCCCTCAAGGGAGATACGGTATCCCAGGTAGTCTATTTTATCTTTATGAAATTCACATTTAGACAGTTTGGCATAGAGATGGGCTGCCCGCAGTTTGATTAGGACCGGTCTAACCAATTTTACATGTTCTTCCATAGTCTCCGTGAATATAAGGATATCGTCCAGGTAAACCAGCATGCCTTTGTATAGGTGCTCCCTTAATACATCATTTATCAGTTGCATGAAGACAGCTGGGGCTCCCTGTAGTCCAAAAGGCAGGACCCGGAATTGGTAGCACCCTAAGGGGCAATTAAAGGCAGTTTTCCATTCATCCCCTTCCTTAATTCTGATTCGATAGTAAGCATCCCTCAGGTCTAGCTTAGTGAAGATTTTCTCTTTTGAAAGATGGGACATGTCTTTCATGAGGGGGAGAGGGTATAGATTGCTTTCGCTTATGGCGTTCAGAGCCCTATAGTCCATGCAGAGGCGAAGAGTCCCGTCTTTTTTCTCTCTGAACAAGACAGGGACAGCCACTTTTGGTTTTGCTGGTTGAATGAAACTCCTCTCTAAGTTTTTGTCTATGAATTTCTGCATTTCCTCCAATTCCTGTGGGCTCATGGAGTACAGTCTAGGTTTTGGAAGCTTCGCCCCTGGTCTGATTTCAATTGCACAGTCTGTGGGCCAATGCGGCGGCAATTCGTCAGACCTCTCCTCGCTGAATACTTCCGCTAGGTCCCTATACTCCTTGGGTATTTCAGGTAGTTCCTTCTCCCCCCCTATCGTTGCTTTCTCTTGCGAGGACTCCTGGAAGGGGGGTTGAGGGTGTCTTGGCTGGTTCTCCCTTTGGGAATCTAAGCTCTGCCGTCCTCCAATCCACCTGTGGGTTCCACTTGGCTAGCCATGCCATGCCTAAAATTATGGGACACTCCATGCCTGGGGTTTCCACGAACATTATAGTCTCTAGATGATCCCCCAGGGTGAGTTGGAGCAGCAACATGGCTAAAGTGGCAGGCATTCCCCCTGCTATGGACCCATCTAATTGACCAAAAGAAATCAGTTTCTTCAGCCTCCTCAATGGAATGCCTAGGTTCCCCACTAGGGTGGGGCTGATAAGACAGCGGGTGCAGCCAGAGTCAATTAATGCCCTGACTTCTACAGCTTTGGGCATGGTGGGGGCTAGTATGGTCACTGTCTGGGTGAGGGGCGCGATGGGTCCACTTACCAGGGGTTCATCTTCGGAGTTGTCGCCAGATGAGTTGGATGCTCCTGCGGTGTAGGCCGGAGTTCCCTTCCCTCATTGGGCCGAGGCAGGGAACTCAACGGTCTCCGTGCCCTTCGTGGCTGTCTCCTTTGGCTTTGCTGGTAGTTTTCTGGAATTCCCAGCCAGGGTCCGGTCCGATTTCTCAGTTGGGGTGCGTGAGTGGCACTCAGCAGCGCGGCGCCCTTCCTTGCCACACTTGAAGCATCCGGTAGTTCTCTTGGTGGTTAGCAGCGGTTTTGCTGGCTCACGGTTCGACTCTGATGGTAATTTTCCCCAGGGTCTCCCTCCTCTGCATTGTCTCTTGGCTAGGTCAATCTTGGCTTCCTCTGTCAGGATGTACCAGTCTTGCAGCCTATGTGGGTCCCCTCAGGGAAGGCAGGCATCGTATAGGTCATAATTTAGTCCATCCTTGAAGTGGCTAAGTAAGATGTCCTCTGGCCAGTTCAGCTTGCTAGCCAGGGTCCGGAACTCTTGAGTGTACTCTGCCACTGGTCGTCTGTCTTGCTTCATGGTCTTTATTCGTTTGCGGGCTTTCCAGTTGGCTAATGGGTCCTCGAAATGCTGTCTGGGGCATCAGCGTCGTAGAGATCCACAACCCAGTCCACTGCGATGCCATCTAGGGCAGCCTGCACGATGTGAATTCTGGCGCGGTCAGTGGGGATGTCCCAGCCGTACTCCTCCATGTAATTCAGTACCTGGGTTAGGAAAAATCCCAGGTGTCATGGCTCCCCCTGGAATTTCATGTCTAACGGCGGGAACTTTTGGATGGAGCATTGCCTTTTCTTCCGCTTGTGCCATCTCCCTTCCCGGTCTGTGGCTTCCACGCGGCGAAGAGTGGCTACAGCAGCAGCAACTGCGGCAGGTTCAGTGGTTCTGCTTGATAAACCCAGGACCTCAGCTTCGGACTCCCCTTCGGTGTCTTTCTTCCCACAGCCCATGCGGATGGTGCCTGCATAGGGTTCAGGTTTCTCCTCCTTCAAGGAATCCAGGGCTATTTTCATCATGCCAATTGCCTGTTCTAGTAACTGGCTTGAATGCCCCGAGCAATCTTCCTCATCCTCGCTGAAATGGAGGGAACTTTCCATTTCTTCCTTCCAGCCTGGTTGGTGGCTGCCTCGTCTAAGAGTCACCTTCCTCACCTTCTTCTCCCAGTCGTCCTTTTTTCCAACACCCATCGACCACCGAGGCTTGTGGCAATGCACTTCCACTACCCCATCTTCTGATGATCTGGAGGACTCAGAACTGGATATCTTGCAGGGGTCCGGCCAGCAGGAAGAATCTCCTTTTGCGGTGGCTTCTTCCTTCCCTGCTCCATTATCTGACATGGTCTTGCCAAGTCCCCCGGTAAGGGCTTTCCTTCCGGGCTGACTATTACTGCAGATCCTGTCTAATGTTAGGGTCCACTTCAATACCTCATCCTAAGAAAGTAGAACTCATGGAAGCAGTTTCTTCCAAAAGGAGCTTTTATTAGGAGAAGTTGATAGCAGGCATAATAGACAGGATCTGAGGGTTTCCCACTCAGATCGATAGGTTAAAAATGTCCCAAGCAAACCCCACCCCATAGTTCATCCGGTCAGTTCAAACAGGCCAATCCCCAGGTCTTTAGTTCATTGTGGGAAAGGGAGATAACATCAGTTCATCTCGGTGCAGCAGGGATGTTTTGTCGGCTTTTCACACCTTCCCTTGTGAACGCAGAGATAACCCAGTTGCCAGAGGTGCATTCCTTTCTTCCCCCCCCCCTTTCTAGCTGACAACAAGGGGAGAGATAGTTCACAGAAGAACTATGCAAAAACAGCAAAGTGTTACATTGTAGTGATAGAGGAAGTCAAGGCAATAACCCGCAAGCATTTCCCCCCTCTCCTCCAGGAGTATGGCAGAACTCAGGAAAGAAAGAGAATAAGGTTTGGGTTAGCAGCAAAGAAAGGGGCCCGTTAGGATATGGGTTCTGACAGTTCCTAAGACAGGAGCTCAAATGGACTTATGGGTACTGATAGACTCGGGGTGCTCACAATGCATTATCAGCCTGCCAATTGCTCTCAAACTGGGCATTCGGGTGAGGTTACTCTCTAAACCAATGAAATTTGAACAGGCAGGTGGGTCTTTAATGGGAGGAACTTTAATCACCCACCTAACGGAGTTGGTGTGGCTAGAAATAGGTGAACATTGGGAATTCATCCGATTTGTGGTGGCTCCCAAAATGACTGAAGCAGTGATTCTAGGTCTAGCTTGGTTAGGCAAGTGAAAACCCTTTATCTGGTGTGAAAAGGGGATGAGGACCCTGAGATTGCCCATAGGACCATCTCCCCCCAGCTCCTCCCTTGATGTTAGCGAGGAGATGGAGTCACCAGCTGATACAATACAAATTGCCACCATCCCCCTGCCAGGAGAGCCACTCATTCCCAGCGAAAAGGAATGTGCCACCCCACAGGCCAAATGACTGCGCCATTTAAATTCTACCAGGAGCCAAACTGCCCAAACTGAAAATGTATGCCATGACCCTCCTCGAGGTGGAGGAAATGCGCAATACATTGACAAGAATTTGGCCAGGGGATTCATAGAGCCGGCCAAATCCAAAGTAGTGGCCCCAGTATTGTTCAGGGAAAAGAAAGAAGGGTCACTTAGGCTCTGCGTTGATTTTAAGGGGCTCAACTGTGTGAATGTGGAGAATATGTACCCCCTTCCTCTAATGAAGGACTTATTAACCCACCTGGCAAAGGGGCGGATTTTTACCAAATTAGATCTAAGAGAGGCGTACTACCATGTGAGAATAAAAGAAGACGATGAATGGAAAACTGCTTTTAACAGCCCTTTGGGTAGCTATCAATTCAAGGTTATGCCATTTGGACTGCAAGGTGCTCCTGCTGTGTTCATGCAGCTGATTAACCAGGTGTTACACAATCACCTGTACAAATGTGTTTTGGTGTATCTTGATGACATTTTAATCTATACAGAGACTATGACAGAGCATGTAAGCTTAGTGCGAGACATGCTGAAAAAACTGTTAGACACTAAGCTCTACGTCTAACTGTCAAAATGCGAATTTCAACAGACATGCTTGGATTACTTAGGCTATAGAATTTCCAGCAAAGGCATCAAGAAGGATCCAACAAAAGTGAAAGCTATTATTGAATGGCAACCTCCAAAAACTCGAAAGCAGCTACAGAGCTTCCTGGGATTTGCAAACTTCTACCGTCAATTCATCCCTTTGTTTGCTGAGATCGCTTTACCCCTGACAGAACTGTTAAAAATGGGCAAAGAAGGGGGGAAGCCGCGACCTGGTCAACCACTGCAATGGACTATGGAATGTCAAACTGCTTTTGAGAACTTAAAAAGACTTTTGGTGCTGAGCCAGTCCTAAAGCACCTCTACCCAGAGGAACCATTCGTGATTCAAGCTGATGCCAGTGATGTAGCCATAGGGGCAGTAGTCTTACAAAAAAATTGTAGCAGGATTTTACAGCCCTGTGCTTACACTTCAAAAAAGTTCACTGACATGGAGAGGAGATGGGCCATTTGGGAGAAAGAAGCCTTTGCGATTAGATGGGCTTTACTGACATGGCGCCATTTTCTCAAGGGGAGCAAGGTGCCTTTTGAAGTATGGACTGATCGCAAAAACCTAGAGTCATTGAAAACTCCCCGTAAACTATCTCCCAAACAAGTACGCTGGGTGCAGTACTTTAATCATTTTAATTTCACCCTTAAGTATATACCGGGGGGGAAGAATTTCTTGGCTGATGCCCTATCCAGATTACACCAATATAAAAGCCAGCGTGAACAGGTTATTGATTCCATTATGTCGGTACCACAGGTTATTTCACAGATAACCCCCCAGAGACCCCAATCTGTAAAAACTTCTACCCTTGATGATCTGTTAACAAAGAAGTTAAAACAAGAACTGATCAATGATCAATGGTTTAAGGACAATCAAACCCTCCTTACCCATAAGGGATGGGTTGGCTTAGAAGGGGGAAAGTTATATTTTCCTGAATCACTAAGACTCCAAGCACTCCAGCGTAGCCATGATGTAAAACAGGCTGGCCAATTCAGTTACTTGAAAACACTGCATTTAATTCGGAGACAATTTTGGTGACCAGGCTTAAAGAAAGATGTGGAGAACTATGTAAAAAGCTGTGTAGGCTGTGCTACCATGAAAAGAATTCCAGGGAAGCCCCCTGGACTATTGCAGATCCTTCCCAATCAAGGGAAGAGATCGCTATGGACTTTATTGTCGAGTTACCTGAAAGCAGAGGAAATACGGTAATATGGACTGTGATTGATCTTTTTTCAAAGCAGGCTCATTTCATCGCCTGCTCTGGCCTCCTGTCAGCCCAGAAACTGGCTAAGATGTTCCTAAAACACATTTACAGACTACACAGCGCACCAAAGCGAGTGATCTCTGAGAGGGGGGTGAACTCACGGCTAAATTTTGGGGAAATTTTCTAAAAAATAATTGGCTCAATGCAAGGACTGTCATTGGCTTTTCATCCATCTACAAATGGAGCGGCTGAAAAAGCGAACACAATGGTGGAACAATATCTTAGGTGCTGTGTGGATTACCAACAAACTGGACTGACCTCCTCCCTTTCGCTGAAGTGGCTTACAACAACCCTGTCCACAGTAGCACTGGATTCACACCTTTTAAAATCATCACTGGAAGGGATTTCATCCCAATGCCTCAAGAACCACCTGCCTCTCAGACTTTAGATCAATGGGTGTCAGCTTGGAAGGAAGTGTGGGACAATGCCAAGAAAGGTTTGAAAAAAGCCTTGGAAACATATAAAAAACAAACTGATAGGAAAAAAGCACCCCAGAGGTCATTTCGGGTGGGGGAAAATGTTTATCTGTCCACGAAATATTTAAGACTCAAATTGCCTAGCAAAAAATTGGGATCAAAATACCTGGGACCTTTCCCCATAGTGCGAATTTTGAACCCAGTCACAGTAGAACTAAAGCTCCCTCGACTTTTAGGGAAGATTCACCCTGTATTTCATTGCAGCTTGTTGAAACCATTCAGAGAATCAACTCTAAGACCCCCTCCCAGGAAAGCTCCTGGTCCCCTTGTGGTGGCTGGGGAGACTCATTACGAAGTGAAACGAATTCTCGATGCTAGATTGTATAAGGGGAAATTGCAATACTTAGTGCAGTGGAAGGGCTACCAATTATCAGAGGTTACTTGGGTGAAGTGTACTGATGTAAAAGCTGATAGACTTATTTGTAAATTTTATGATAAACATCTGAACAAACCAAGGGGAAATCCTTAACTCATGCTTTTGTTTGATTCGCAGGACTTTTCCTTTCTGTTAAGGGGGGCTGGATGTCAGCACTGCGACAATTGAGAAACTATAGCCATTTTACCTTTTGCTTTCCTTGGGCTTTTTTCTGTTATTTGGGATTCTCAGATGTAGAAGGGGAGAAGGGGGGAATGCTTGAACATTTTCTGTTAGCCATAACGTTTGCAGCTGGGTGAGAATCAAGGTCAATGTTAGATAAGGTTTTGGCGGGTTGAGAAGTTGGGAGGAGAACCCGCATTTTAGAATAATTGGTGAATGTGATTTATGACAGCCTTTCTGGGATGGGAATTGCAACTTGTTACTTTGTATCAGGGGGGAAGGAACTTTAGTCTTGGGTTCAACTATGTAAGTGCTGATACTTTGTTTCCTGAATAAAATGTTCTTTGAGGAATAAATCTTTGCCTTGAAGTTCTTTTAAATGGTTTCATCTATCAGAACCATGACATCTGTTCTCATAACAATTTCTAGAAGATGCATTGGACAATGTGACCTGTACTGTCAGAGAGGGGTAGGGAAAGTTTTATTCTTTTAATTAAGTGCTTCCCACCATTTCCTTAGAGCTAGCTTCCCTTTGACCCTACCGGTTTGATTCTGCTCAATAAAAGTAATCATTAGAAGTTTGCAATGGCTCTGATGTTTTGCTTGGTTGGGCTTTTCAGCCAGGGGTTGACAGCATCTTTAATACATCACTAGAGATGTGTTATGTTCTTTCTTGCTTCGAATGTTCTGTTACCATCCTGGTTCCCAACCCTCAATCAAGGAGCTGAAAGGCCACAGACTGGTTGCTCTGACATCTGTCGTTATTAAGACCTTTGAGAGGCTAGTGCTGTCCCATCTGAAAATCATCATGGATCCACTGTTAGACCCCTTGCAGTTTTTATTCTATTCTTTTCATTCCCTCTTGCAGTTTGCCTACCAAACAAATAGATTGGCAGAAGATGCTGTCAACATGGCAATGCACTAAATTTTGCAACATCTTGAATCTCCAGGAACCTATGCGAGAGCCCTTTTTGTAGACTTCAGCTCAGCATTCAATACCATCATTCCAGAAATTCTTCTCTCTAAATCTATTCAGCTAGCAGTGCCTATCTATACTAATAGATGGATTATTAGCTTTTTGACAGATAGGAAGCAACAGGTGAAGCTAGGGAAAATCACATTGAGTATCCAGCAATTAGCACAGGTGCCCCTCAGGGCTGGGTGCTCTCTCCATTGCTCTTCTTTCTATATAGCAATGACTGCATCTCTAGGGATCCCTCTGTTAAAGTACAGGTAGTCCTTGACTTACAACCACAACTGAGCCCAAAATATGTTGTGAAATTAAAGAATTTCCGTCATGCCTTTTAACTGCCAGTTGGTGTTCATGGATGCGTTCTGCCAGTCGTCTGCCTGTTTGTCCTACACAGTGGTTGTTGCAGTTCTTCCATTGTATGTTGTAGATGACTCCTGTTATTTCTTCTGGGGTTGCTGGGTCTTTGGGTTTACTTAGGATGTTTTGAAAGGCTTTAGTTGGCTTATGTGTTATGCTGATTCCATGTGGTTGTAGTAGTCTATTTGTGGTTTCTGAGATATTTTTGATGTATGGCAATTTCTTTAATTTCACAACATAGAGACAGATTTAACTATAGTTTCAATTGGGAAAATGTGACAATCCTAGACCAGGCCAAATCCAAAAATGCCAGGGAATTTCTAGAAGCCTGGCACTCTGACAAATCAGTCATCAATAGACACATAGACATTAATTACATCTATAGACTACGCAACCAGCCCAAAAGAGAAAAAGATTCCAGCACCCCTCCACCAGTAATCAGCACTTATGTCAGCATAGATTAGCTCCAAGGTCAACTTCAGACCAACAATCAAGTAAGCAATACCCCAATCAAGAAACTGCCGAAGAAGCCAACAGTAAACAGCCCAACCAAAGAATCCCTAAGACCGCCCGCCCCCCCAGACAGGCAAGACACCAGAATATAAACTGACAGCAAACAGCACTCCTTACTAGCACTGATGATGTTACCTAGTCAGGTTAATGAAACATCTGCAAGAAAACAAGCAAGCTCAGAGAACACCAAGGACTATTCTATTCTATTCTATTCTATTCTATTCTATTCTATTCTATTCTATTCTATTCTATTCTATTCTATTCTATTCTATTCTATTCTATTCTATTCTATTCTATTCCATTCTATTCCATTCCATTCCATTCCATTCCATTCCATTCCATTCTTCTGATGCAATGTTCATATTACCCATTTTTGCACAGTCACTTTTGTTATTATAACACTCATTATTGTTAAACAAACAAACCAATAAAACCCTTCTGAGTTTCTGCTTGTTGAAACCTTAACAAGGAATTAATTATCCATTAATGGTCGTATTCTGAAGGGAAAGGTAGGAGGCCTTGTCTAAAATCACAAACCTTACAATACCACTGGAACATCCACACACAACAAATCCTGCACTTCAAATTGCCTTCCTAAAGTGAAAAGGAACTGGTCCCTATGGTAAAGGGCTTAAACATTGCCTTCTGGACCAGAATTGCACATTTACTTTTCTTTCCTGCAATAAGAGCTGTTATATGTATACTGACAAACCACCTTCTTTGCCTCCTCCTCCTCCTCCTGTCTTTTGCTTTTGCAGTAGCTGATTCTCCATACTGGGACCAGAGAAATATAGTCAGCCTCATTGCTGCTATCACTTGTACATCATTTAGTTACACAAAGTGTATGCCTGCTGCAAAGTCATACCTGGTTTTCCAGTATAGGTACACACAGCAAAATAAATATCTTCTCAAAACAAGCAGGCAGGTCAGTCTCTATGTCACTGAAGTCTTAAGTCATGATGGCTAAAGATTACTTGAAGACATCAGAAACAAAGAACGTAGGATGACTGTTGTCTAGATATCCAACTTGACTGTTTTCTAGAAGTTGTTGACCTTTCAAAAATAGTATGCTTAGTAATGGTAATAATTTAGATGCACACACACACACACACACCCCAGCCATAACTGAGAACAAGAGGTGTTTATATTTGTCCAGAGAATCTTCATTTCAAGCACAATTCCTCAGCTTAAGAACTTCAGGGTCTGTCAGTTCCCCTTACTGATGATTATAATATTTTTATTCCTGTCATGGGATATATTGGACTTTCTGAGAAAGTTCCCAAGTTTAGGGCCACCTGCAAGGAAATTCATTACCCTGTAAAGGACCACAGCCTTGGAGGTGATGGTTCTGCTTAGCACAGATTGTCATCGAAGAGAAAGCCTTTCCCAACACTGCTTTACTCTCCCTGCTGAAATATCGATGATACTTACAGAGCCCCGAGGGAAGACGCTGGAAAACCAATCAATAGAGCAGCCACCAGAGAGAGAGCCATCCCCTCCATGGTAGTCCAGAGGGGCAAGAATGATGGTGAGAACTCCAGTATTTATCCTGGGAGCCTGCTTGAATCCAAGCCCCTTTGCAATTGCTGAATGTTTAATCAGTACACAAGAGGGAGGAGGAGCTTGAATAACTAGGAAATTTCAGAGGAAATTAATGAAAAATCACGTGGGATTATTTGTCTTCTTTCTTTGGGTTCAATGCAATAGCTCAGTAGCAGTTTTGGTGCAATTCGTTTTTGACATTCTTCATTTACATCTGCAAATATTCCTTTATCTGATGATCTGGAACTCAAAAACTCACTTTGCCCCTCTCCCTTATACACACATTTGGAAGGGATTTTAAAGTAGCCCAATTCTGGGTTACAGCGACTCACCCCAAAGTCTGTTCCTAAATATATCACAGTAATTTTATTAAGGCATTACTGTTGTTTCCACAGGTTTTTGGAATAGGAAATGACACTTATTTGGAAGTGACCTACTTGGGAAGCTGGTGATATGTGAGTCTGATGATGATTTTTGATGTGATTCTAATCATATGTTCGAATATGTTAGAAAGTATTTTTGTTTAGATATAAGTGGCCTAGACTCGTGTCTCATGGAGCAGACAATGCTAAGTGAAAAAATTAATGAATGAATAGATAAATAAATAAGCAAGCAATAAAGGAATCTACTGCGCTACACAGTACAGTACCTTTTAACCCCTTTTATGGCTAGCAATACCTTGGATGTGTGCTCTTCTGGCAGGGCACCACACAAACAGGAATGATAATGATGATGATGTTATCCAATCTGTTGTGTCCGACTCTTGGTGATTCTACAGGCCAGGTCTCTCCACATCTTCCAATACTTGTACTACGTCTTTGAGTTGTTCTATGCTCCAGCTCAGACATGTCAAACACAAGGCCCGTGGGTCAAATCTGGCCCACCTTGTGGTTACATCTGGCCCGTGGAGCTGCCCTGGAAACAGCGAAGGACTGGCCCGTGGCACCTTGGTCTGGCCCAGGCCGACCAGTCGCTGGTCTACAACCTGGTGATGGCTCTCTAGGCCAGAATGCGCTCAGCCCAGGAACCAGTGAGGGGCCTCCCCTGCCCCCTGGGTGCACATGCAGGAGGTGGAGAGCGTGCAGAGCCCAGCATCGCTGCTGATCATCTTGCCCCATTCTGAGTGCTTCCCTTTCACTCAGGCCGCCAGCGCTCACAGCCTCCTGTGTGCACACCCTGGGGCGAGGCAGAGGCAACGGGGCAGCCCATTGCTGGTTCCAGGGCTGTCCCGAGGGTCAGATCAACCAAGTTGCCTCTCCTTCCTTTCTTCCTCTTTCCCTCCCTCCCTCCTTCTCATTCCCATCTCTTTCCTTCCTCCATGCTCAGGAAGGAACGATGGGAGGGGGAGAGATTGCCAGCGCTGCTGGTGGCCATGCTGCCATCAGCCATGGCTATCCCAGTGAAAGGGAAGCGGTCCCGGTGAAAGGGAAGTCGTGGCTGCAAGGCTAGGTAAGCAAGCGGGGACGCCGATCTCTGTCCGCTCGCCACCTTCTATGCGCACCCACCCCACCCTGCTCTCCTGAGGTCCACCACAAACCTGATGCAGCCCTCAATGAAATCAAGTTTGACACCTGTGCTCTAGCTGGTGTCAGCTTTGATGGTGTCCAGTCACCATGTTCTTTGGCAGCCTGGTTTCTTTTTACCGCTAACTCTTCTGAACATAATTGCTTTCTCCATTAAATTCCTCCACACAAATGGCCAAAATAAGTGAGACGCAGATTTGTTATTTTGCCTTCCAATGACATGCCTGGTGATATGTGCTCAAGTACTTGCTTGTTGGTTGCCTTTGCTGTCCAAGGAATATGCAGAAGCCTTCTCCAGCACCAGAGTTCAAATGAGTTGATTTTCTACCTGTCTTGCTTTTTTAAGGTCCAAGCATGGGTAGCTGCAGGGAAAACAATAGAGTGGACTAACCTACATTTCATTGCCAGGCTAACATCCTTGCTTTTCCATATTTGGTTCATGTTCATCATTTCTATGCGACTCAGTGCAATCCAATGTTTTATTTGTAGGCTGCATTCCCAGCTTTGAGCAATCTGCGATCCTAGGAAAGTGAAGTTTTCCACACATTCTTTTTCTTCATCATCAATTTCTATTTTGAGCTTTCCATTCCCTCCAGTGGTTATGAGCTTATCTTTTTGATGTTCAGGAAGAGACCAAAATTCTCATTTTCTTCTTTGACTTTTTTATCAGATGTTACACATCTTCTTTGGTTTCTGAGAAGAGAGTTGTATTGTCAGCATATCAAAGATTGTTGATGTTTCTTCCTCCAATCTTTACCCCATTTTTTTATTCTTCAAGATTTGGCTGCCTCATCATCATCATTTCAGCACACAAGTTGAATAAGAAAGGGGAGAGAATGCAATCTTGTTACACTCGTTTCTCTATTTTAAGCCAATTGGTTTCTCCATGTGGTGGATTCCTGATTTGTGTACAGTTATTGCACCAACTTGACCAGATGTGCTAGTACCCCGAGATCTTGTAGGGCTCTCCATAGCTTTGCAAGATCAACACAATTGACGGATTTCTTGTAGTCAATAAAACACATGTAAATGATCTTTTAATATTCCCAATTTTCCATGATCCAGAGCAGATTTGCAATATTGTCATGGGTATCACAACCCATGGATTGCACTTATTGCCAGACAAAATGTATAGAAAAGAAAGCTAAGAAGCATTTTATTATATTTTATTTATTTACAACTGCACCTCAGTAAAGAGTTAATCAGGAAATGTAATTCATCAGGTGGTTTCCAGTAAGAGTTTTTCTTGGCAGGATATCTGGACAGCAGTGGAGTCTGGACATTCTCCAAAGACAATCAATTGCACCATACCTACCTGTATACTCTGGCTTACTGCAAAGTATGTTTAGGCATGGAAAGTGTTCTGTGATCTCTATATGTATTTGTAACTGCAAAGGCAGACAAGGAAGTACAAAATGGGAGGTATTGGGCTCCAAAGTGATATCATCATCATCATAGTTGGAAGGGATGTTGAATTAGTTTCCATCCATTGCTTCTTGTCTTGCCTTCTGGTGCTTTGGAAAATAGGCTGACCCCCTCTTCTTTGTGGCAACCCCTCAAATATTGGAACACCGCTATCATGTTGCCCCTAGTCCAGTGATGGCGAACCTTTTAGAGACCGAGTGCCCAAACTGCAACCCAAAACCCACTTATCTATCGTCGGGTGCCAGGTGGGCGTGGGTGGGTGTGGCCAATTGGGTGGGTGTGGCCCATTGGGTGGGTGTGGCTGTGGTGGTCAGGGCAGACTGGGTGGGCGTGGCCGGGGTGGGCATGGCCACCTCAATGTTACTCATGGGGAGGGGCGCCTGTGGGGGCCAGGCAGGGTTGGAAGAGATCCAGGTGGTCTCTGGTGGGTGGGATGGTGGGCAGGAGGCTCATCCTGCAGGGTGAGGCGAGGCGAGGCAGGGGGTAGGGCAGGGGTGCCATTGCTGCAGGGCAAGGCAAGGTGAGGCAGGGGCCGCGGCGGCTGCTGCCTGACACCATCACCCCCCACACACAGTGAGCGCGTGGGGGCCAACTGTGTCCATCAGCAGCCACAGCCTGCCGGCCCCTCAGTTTTGGCACACGTGGCTGTTTGCCGCCTCGCATGTCACACCCAATGCAGCTGCCATGAAGCCACGGAACAAGCCGGGCAGAGGTAAGGAACCGGTATACTGGTTTATTACCACCACCCAGCTTGTTCCATGGCCTCATGGCAGCAGCATTGGGCAGGAGGCGGCAAACAGCTGGTTTCAGCACAGCGTGCCTGTTTGCCTCCGGCCGCCATTTGCCACCTCGCGCATCGCACCTAATGCCGCTGCTATGAGGCCATGGAACAAGCCGGGTGGCAGTAAGAAACCGGTATACCAGTTCCTTACCTCCATCCGGCTTGTTCCACGGCCTTATAGCGGCGGCATTCGGTGTGATGCGTGAGGCGGCAAATGGCCGCAGCCGGCGGCAAACAGCCATGTCATGCCAAAACTGGCCATTTGCTGCCTCCTGCCCAATGCAGCTGCCATGAGGCCACGGAACAAGCTGGGCAGTGGTAAGAAACCAGTATACTGGTTCCTTACCTCCACCTGGCTTGTTCCGCGGTCTCATGGCAGCTGCATTGGGTGCGACGCTCGAGGCGGCAAACAGCCACGTCGTGCCGAAACTGAGGGCTGGCAGACTGTAGCTGCTGATGGAGCTGGCCCCCACGCGCTCGCCGTGTGTGGGAGCTGATGGTGTCAGGCAGCAGCCGCCCCGGCCCCTACCTCGCTTTGCCTTGCCCTGTGGCAAACGGCCAGTTTTGGTGCGGCGTGGCTATTTGCCACCTCGCGTATTGCGCCCAATGCTGCTGCAATGCAGCTCGGCCGAAAGCAGCCGTGGAACAAATGGGGCAGGTTCCCCCCTCACCTGCCCATTCAGCTGCAGCTTTGGTGGCTCTGTTGGCAGACCTGACAGAGAAGAGAACTTCGCAGCTCTGCTTACAGAACCACCAAAGCAGCGGGTGGAGCACCGGAGGCTCGGGGAGGGAGGGCACTGAAGTGGGCGGTCGGGCCATTGGCAAGAGCAACGCGTCTGAGCGGAAAGTGGCCTCAGAACAAGTGGGGCAGGTAAGGAAAGAAATCCTTGCTCCTCCCAGAAATTGCCTTTCTTTCCTTACCTGACTTCCAGCCCCGTGCCGTTGCTCCTTTGCAAGCCGCCGCCACGGCATGCAAGGAAACAAAGGAAGTTTTTTTGGGGGGGAAAGGTCAATCAATCAATTCCAAATTCTCGTGAAAGATCGCAAAGTTGGAATTGATTGATTGACCTTTTTCCCCCCCAAAAAAACTTCCTTTGTTTCCTTGCATGCTTCAGCACCCTCCCTCCCCGAGCCTCCAGCGCTCCACCTGCTGCTTTGGTCGGCTTGCCAGCCTCCACCTCTACACCCTGCCCACTGCCGCCTAGCACGGCCACCCTGGGGCTGCAGGGGCTGGCCTGTCATGGGAAGGGCACGCGTCCCACCCTCCTGCCACCATGCAGGGTAAGGTTGCTGCGCCCTCCCCCGCCCGGATGCCCTCACCTCCCCCAAGTGGTTTTTTTACTAACCTGCTTTTCAGCTGCATTCCGTTTCTCCATTCGCTTCTCAGCCTTCACTGCATGTTTGTGGGACTATGAGTAAAAAAAAAAGTTTCATCAGACTTTCTAACTTCTTGAGATCTCGCGAGAAGTTAAAAAGTCTGATGGAACTTTTTTTTTTATCGATAGTCCCACAAACATGCGGCGAAGGCTGAGAAGCGAACGGAGAAATGGAATGCAGCTGAAAGGCAGGTTAGTAAAAAAAAAAAAAACACTTGGGGGAGGTGAGGGCATCTGGGCGGGGGCGGGCGCAGCAACCTTACCCTGCATTGTGGCAGGAGGGTGGGACGTATGCCCTTACCCTCCACGGCTATTGATGCAGGTTGCTCATGGATGTGATTGAAGACCTAGGACTGGGGTGACGGCACACATGCCCACAGAGAGGGCTCTGTGTGCCACCTGTGGCACGTGTGCCATAGATTCACCACCATGGCCCTAGTCCTTCTTTTCACTCATACTCAATTCCTGCAACTGTTCTTTATGTGGTTTAGTTACCGTTCTTCGGCTGAGGAGAAATGGGGGTGGCCTTTTTGACACCAGCTCGGCCGCAGCATGCAGTCAGACTCGCTCACCAGGCTGCCAGCTCTGAGTGCTTAGTTAGCAGGCAGTCTGTTAGTCCGAAGGAGCTGCCCCAGATCCCAGGCTAGACGTTGGGAGTGCCTGCCTGCTCCGTCCGCTGCCTCCACTTGCCTTCAATGCTAGCGTAACGCTGCTTTATCTGCGTATTCCGATCGTAGCTATTTTGGCTACAGCCCGGGGACCTCGGCGAGATACAAAGCAGTTGGTTGGAACCTGCAAGAAGATGGAGGTCCAGAAGGTCTGCAGCCTTAAAGCTCCCCCCCTGAGAGAGAGAGAGAGAGTGAGAGAGGGAGAGGGAGGGAGAGAGAGAGATAGAGAGAAGGAAAGCGCAAGTGCCTCTCTCTGTCTCTGTCTCTCTCTCTGCAAATGGTGGAAGACTGGGAGCCGCAGTAGAAGGCTGAAACAGCCACATGCGGCTCCAGAGCCACGGGTTGCCGACCCGTGTACTAGAGAAAAGAAAGTCAAGTATGGAGGGAAGTAAGCAATGGGGTACCCTAAGGTTTCATTTTAGGCCCAATGTCAACATCCAGTTTGAGGATCCAAATAAAAGTCCAGGTTCATTTCCGTTTCCGAAAAGTTTACTGTTTATTGAATACATGGCATGGTAATGTTGAAGCAAAACTAACTCTGAGGTTTCCAGACACCAGTTCATAGAATTAAACAATAATTTCTCTGGCCTAACCCCCACCCTTTCACGTAGTCCATGTAAACAATTTTACTTTGTTATGGGAACTGTTTTCTTCTTCTCCACATCTGCTGCAGTGTCCTTGGAAAGGTTTCAATCTCTCATGGTCTTCAGCAAAATCATAGAGGTTTCATTTCTCCATCTTAACCAATTCTAAAGCAATACCTCCCCCTACTATTCTAATGACATGTTGAAACAAAGAAGCATGTAGCTGCCAAAGTTTCATTCTTGACACCCTGTACTCTTCAACATCTTCATAAATGATTTAGATTGGGGAATAGAAGGGGAACTCATAAAATTAGCAGATGACACTAGGCTGTCAGGAGTAGCCAACACCCCAGAAGATAGGCTCAAGATCCAGACGATTATTGACAGACTTGAACACTGGGCCCTACCTAATAAAATGAAATTCAGTATAGAGACAAGTTGTCAGAGCCCCTCAAATGTATTTGCCTTTAATCCTTCCCTTTTTCCCTTTCCTGCTTTTGCCTATGTATTTTCGTGGCTTGCCATACTGTTGGGGGAGGTACTTGCATGGGGATTATTATTTGCTTTGCTCTGCTATGTACGAGATGCCCTCCCTCTGGGCAAGAGGAATATGACCTGAAAACATCTGCCTTATCTCCAGACAATGGAGCCTGGGACCATTGGGAAATGAAACCAAGAGAGACTTTGAGAAGCATGCTAAATATCCAGCTTCTCATAACACAGTGGCACCTGTGGATTGGCTGGATTTCAACTGGATGGTTGGACACTGGGGGGAGGAGTTGTGAATTGCCTTTTTGATGTAATCCTTTACACACCAAATCTCAGACTTTGCTTTGCTCTCTTGCTATCACTAACTCTCAATAAAAGTTTCCTTTTGAGACAATGCCCGCTTCAAGAGTTCTGCTTTCTTGGGAAATCTAGTTGAGGCAGGTCCTTCTACAAGTAAGGTTTTCCACTTAGGCTAAAAAAACCAAATATACAGATACAGATTAGATTAAACCTGGCTCAATAGCAGTAACTGTGAGGGATCTTGGAGTCCTAGTGGACCATCACTTAAATATGAACCAGCAGTGTGCTGCAGCTGCCAAAAAAGTCAATGCAATCCTAGGTTGTATTAACAGAGGGATAGAATCAAGATCACATGACTAGGGGTGACATGATGGCAATGTTCCAATATTTGAAGGGCTGCCTTAAAGAAAAGGGGGTCAATCTATTTTTCTAAAGTACAAGAAACAAGGCAAGACAAGAAACAATGGATGGACACAAATCAAGGAGAGAAGCAACCTAGAACTAAGGAGAAATTTCCTGACAGTGAGTACAATTAACCAGTGGAATTGCTTGCCTTCAGAAATTGTGGGTGCTCCATCACTGGAAGCTTTTAAGAAGAGCCTGGACAACCACTTGTCTGGAATGGTATTAGGAGGTTGGACTAGAAGACTCCAAGGTCCCTTTCAACTTTGTTATTCTGTTATTCTGTGACTGTGGTTGGATTTATTGATTGATACTTTGTAACATTCCTGAACTGTAAAATAAACTCTTTGCTTTCCAGTTGAGGATAGGATAGGAGTGTGTCTGTCTTTTGATAAGTTAGAGAACTCTTTAGTGTTGATTGATATTTGATTTGTCTCTTCATGGACTCTAAGTAACCTCATGAAGTTTTCCTATTAACTTCTAAATTCTCCACCCACAGGTTTCCTGAAGTTCATTTAAATTAGAGGTGTCAAACTCGCATCACATGATGTGTCACGACATATTGCGACTTTTTTCCCCTTGCTGGAGCTGGGATGGGTGTGGCTTCCACGTGACGCATCCAGCCTGCAGGCCAGCAGTTTGACAACCCTGATTTAAATGATCATGCTATGAATATTATTGGTTAGCAAGCACTGATACATAGTTATTGAGCATGCTCTCTAAGACATCTTATGACCCAAATTATACTAGCCAATGAGAGAAAACATTCTAAACCCAATATGTTTGAACTGTATATAAATCAATTTCTCCCCTATCTAAGGGTCTTTTCTCCTTGTGCCGGTGGGAGAATTAATCTTTACTTATGCACAAATAAAAGATGCTTTCCAGCTTGGATGCTATTTTGGCCAGGGGTACACCCAGTTAAAGAACCAACAGAAACCTTCCCTTTTTATATTGTATCTGACAATATAAGAGGTAGAGTGGAGTTTACGTCTTGATATCACAATGCATGTGATCCCCTTGCCCCCCTCATGTGGATACCTTTGCCAACAGATATCATCCCCTAACTCAGGCAGCCTCTGAAGCCCTGCTTCTCTTTTGGTCATAGGGTGTTTCAGGAGTGTGGGAAGATTTTCCATGGTTCGGGTCTCCAGCTGGGAAGCAGACCTTCGAATCCGACGGAAGAAATGAAACAGAATGAAGCAAGCTGCCAGAAAATAGGCTTATTTACAGAAACCGGATGGAGTAATGGTACAGCAATGGTTTCTGGACTAGCTAGTACTTTCCCAAGGTGAGGGGTCCTGTTCTTATACCCCTTAAGTTATTGAGATTATGATTTGGCTTTTGTAAAGATCTTTTGTTCATTTAATTCTATCTAATTTGTGTCTGTTTGGACCAGTAGCGATTAATATTGTCCTCAGGAAATATTTCTTTGTTCATGCAAATGTGTTTCTCTATATGGTTTATGTCTGTCTTGTTAGTGTTACAATGTTCTACCTAGTGAGGTTGATGGGTTTAATTGTTTGTCTAAGACATGTGTCTGCGGTTTTCCTGACCTCAGAATGTTTCTTTTAGCTTGGCAGTTTGCCCAGAATTGCTCAGGGTGGGGGAAGGAAGAATGAGAGACGGGGAGGGGGGACTTTTCTTTGGTCTTTTAAATTTGGTTTGGCTTATCCTTTAAATGGTTCTTTTCCTGAGGTGTACCCCATCCTTCCTGGGTTCATCTACATCTGTGATGGCAGGTTTATGGGTCTGGGTTTCCTTTGTAATATTTAATTGTAAGATTTCTTTTTCCAAAGGAAATTGCCCACTTGTTTCAGGGTTTGGACTAATTCTGATGTCTAAAGTGTTTCATTTGGGTGCTAATGGCTAGCTATCTCTCAGGAGGATGCAGTATTTTTCCCCAGGAGGGCCTCTTCCCAATGGAAAGAATGGATTGCCCATGCTTCTTTCCCAGATATATGCTTGTTCCTGGAAACAGGGGGAGTGTTTCTATGGGTTTAGTGGAGTTTTCCCTAAGACTGGACCACACCAGAGCAAGGCAGAAAAATGGCCTTTGCAGTGCCACTTCTGCCCTGAAGACACTTGGTGCAACATACTTATTTTATTAAAGATGAAACTTCTTGCTCCAATGAACACAAGGCAGCACACAAAGTTTTCCCTCTCATTTATTTCCACAATGAGTTGGAATGGGCTGAAGGTCAGTGATGGATGAGAAAACTTCATCCAGTGATATTCATGGATATGTGTAGATTTTTGTTTTCCTTTTGAAAAATCTCAATGCACCTAATCCTCTTGGAGAAAATCTCCCATTTAGACTCTTTCATTGGCATTCCCACCCCCCAAAAAAGGCTACCACATCTGGAATCTGTATGAAGAGTTATGGCTTGGCCTTGTTTACCCAGCTTACAACAGACTGCAGCAGCAGCAGCAGCACCTTTCCTCTCCGTTCTGGGAGCCAGCTGGGATTTGGGAGCATTAACCTCCCCTTTCTGACCTTCACTGAGATTGGGAAAGAGTGAGCTCAACAGGGACACAGAGCAGAGGATCACTTTACTGGCATCCTGATAGACATTATTAAGAGGCAGAGAACTTTGATCATTTTGCTCTTTGCTTTGGAGACATGACAGTGGGCAATAGCCTTCCCTTTAAGAATTTACAATAAACACTCAAAAGGAACATGTGGCTCTGAACTTAAGAGGGAAAACTGATTCTATTTTCAAAGTGTGATCAGCTTTCAAGATTAATGGCATTTCCTTTTGCTTTAATATCCCCTTGTTGCTATTGTGGTGCTGATATGCAAACAATTAAATATATTGTGCAAGATTGACATGCATCCTCTGGTTCCCTAGAAGATCTACATGAAGCAAATCCAGAGGAAATCGCCTGGATAGTTGAATTGGACATCCAGTTATGAGGCCACTGCCATATCACATAGAAGTTTTATATATAATTACATGGATTGAGTGTATATGTTATCTCTTCTGTCATGTTCTTATCATAGGCTAAATAAATAAATAAATGCTTTGATATTTAACAGTTTTATGCAAATTAATTGACAGCCAGCCAGTTTCTTTTATTGACCTTTACTGATTGCCAGAATAGTAATTTGCATAGGTGGTGTTGTATCAATGCAATAAAGTTTCAGGTTGCTATGGGACTCCAAAGCCAAGAAGACTTTAAACTATGAACTTGTCAAATGATAAGAAAGAAAATTCTGGGCTTCCGGTTCCAGATCGTGGTGCAGGCAGTCGTGCGAAGAGACTGCTCTCTTCACCGGCCGGTTTCCCTCCGCTGGTAGACCCTCGACAGGGTCAAAGGTCACCCTAGAGGGGTGACCACCGTTGAGGAGGCCCCTTGTCAGACTGCAGAATGGCGGCAGCTCCTTCCGCGGTCCGAGCCAGCTCCTTAGGGATGACGGAGAAAAGATCGGCCAGTAAAATGGCCGATCACTTAGCCGCACCAGGCAAAAGCCAGAAGAACAGCTAAGCGTTAAGAACCACCATGGAGGATCTGGGTGAGACCTTTCTTTCCCTCCTTTTGCCCTAACTACTTTCCTGTAAAAAGCTTTTGAATTACTTCCCTGCTTTGGGAGAGCGGCATCTGCTTACTTGGGGAAAAGAGCCCTACAAAAGAAACAAATAGCTAATTATATTGACTATTTGATTTTTGGGATACCTAGGGGTCCTGAAAAAAATCCCTATTATAGAACATTCTTATTATTTTACTTATTATGTTGGAGATATTTGCCTTCTATTTTCCTAACGAGAAAAAAACTTATTAATTTGGGGGGGGGAAGGATCTTACAGTCTACTGAGGACATCTTGTAACGAAAAATGTTACTGCAACTGTTTTTCATTTTGGTGCTTGAAGATGGATTTGACCTTCAAGTGAAAGGGAAAAAGATAAAGGACCTGAAACAGCTGGGTAGTGAATTTGTTTATTAGTGTGGAGGTGGATATCTGTTGTCTTTAGTAAATATAGCCCCCACTAAAAGATTAAAAGTATTTCACCACTGAAATGGAGGAATCTTACCCACAGCTTGACTATGAGCTTATATTGGAAAAAATTCTGGAAGCTACAGAATACATGAAATCTTGGAGAAAGATTAAAGATGAAATTTCAAAACCACAAATTGAATTTCAAACCTCAATGGATCATTCTATAGGCCAAGGAACAATAGAGGAGGCACAGATTAGCTCCAAAGATGTCTCTACGCTACAAGATACACAACTTAAAGAGAATTATGCCACAAGTCAAGAAACAACAGAAAAGGAACTAATTAACATAGAAGAAGAGATTATATAACTTAATGCACAATTTATGGAGAACTTTGATGATCAAAGAATGACTTTAACTAAGATATCTGCAGTATCAAAAACAACAGGAATTGACATTCAGACATGTTTTACTGAAAACTCCGAAAACGTGGACAATCAACTAGCAACTACAACATGGAATAAAATTGATTACATCGTCCAGATGATACTGGAAGAAGAGGAAGAGAACTTTGACCAGACAGAAGTGTCGATAAATATTCCTATGCAAATACTGAGATTCGATGATACAGAAGCTTTATTATGGAAACCGGTTTGGCACAGAAAGAAAGCCAGAGTTAGATTTAAAAACGCGATTTAAAATTTTACTTAATGGGTTAAAAAGGCATTAGAGATCTGGACTGATTTAATAATCAATGGAGTATGTGAATTTAGTAAGAAAATGACTTTCATAATAATGTGTTTGTCTACATGATAATTGTTTGGAGGGGATTTGAATTTTACTTAATGGGGTAAAAAGACTTTTTTATGGATATAGATTGAATAATAGAATTTATATTTAAAATAAAATAGAAATGTATTTTTGAGTAATATTTTTATTTTAGGCAGGATAATTATTTTGTAATGGAAGGAGGATAAGAGAGATTTATGATAAGAGAAGAAATGGTATTAATAAGATTAAAAAATAGAATATATGGGGAAAATATAAGAATGTTACTGTTGGAATAATATAAGCATTTTAGATATATCTATTATGTTAGGAAAAAAAGGGAAATGAGGGATACCCGAAGTGTTAACAAGATGTTTATTTAAGGCTAACTGGAATATGGTAATTATAAATTGGTAAAGCTTAAAAACAGGACTTGGTTTTTAATAGATGAAATAATATTGATGAATGTTTTGATTGACTGAATTTTATTGAAGATTGTATTAAATTTGAATATGTCATATTATATGTGGGAAACAGAGAGGGAACTTTTAATGAATTAACCTGAGTTATATATGTATGATTTTGTATTTGGATGACTGACTTCCCCACCACCACGTTGTTTCTCAAGCACTTTGATGTAAAAATTAAGAAAAACCAATAAAACTTGTTTTAAAAAAAAAAAAGAAAGAAAGAAAATTCTGCAGAAATTCTAGAGAAATCTCTATTGATGACCTGAAAAGAACTGGGAAGCTGCTGCTCAGGTGTCTAATGTTCAATCTGAGCAATAAAATCCATTCTCATAGTTCTCATGGCTAAAAAGCTCATGTAACTAAAGTCCATGTTCTGTCATTTTAACCTGGCAATGCACTGCACTTTATTTAAGTTTGCCCTGACATTCAAACCTTAATGCCCAGCTCAACTTTTAAGATTTTCAACAACCAAAGTCTGTACTCTAAAAATATACTTTAGTTTTAGGTTTAAGATGACATACAGGTAATCCTCAACTTACAACCTTTTGTTTAGTGACTGTTCAAAGTTAAACGGCACTGAAAAATGTGACTTATGATCATTTTTCACATGACCATTGCAGCATCCCCATGGTCACATGATCAAAATTTGGATGCTTGGTAACTGGCTGATATTTATGACAGTTGCAGTGTCCCAGGGTCATGTCATCAACTTTTGTGATCTTCTGACAAGCAAAGTCAATGGGGAATCCAGATTCACTTAAGAACCATGTTACTAACTTAACAACTTCAGTGATTCATTTAACAACTGTGGTTAGAAAGGTCATAAAATGGGGCAAAAATCACTTAACAACTGTCTCACTTCACAGCAGAAAGTTTTGGCTCAATTGTAGCATAAGTCAAGGACTAGCTAGGTCAGAATTTTAGTTGAAGAAATAATGGATATTAGCTGACCAGGTATTTTAGATTAGTTATAGACCAGAGGTCCCCAATCTTTTGGGCACCAGGGACTGGTTCTGTGGAGAGAGGTTTTTCCGCGGACAGGAGGGGGCATGGTTTCATGTACTGCCTGCATCCCGCAGATGGGGCTTTGCTTGTTTATGCAGACCGGTTTCTGGCATGCCGCAGCCCGGTGCCGGTCCACAGACTGAGGGTTGGGGGACCCTTGTTATAGACAATCAATCCTGAGCAGAAAGAATTGTTTATTTCACCCTCTGGCATTTTGGAATATATCTCATCCTGAGCTTTATCTTTTCCTGCTAACACTATGAAAATACACCCATTTAAAGAATGTGCTGTGAACCTTAGACAATGTTATATTGTCTTGTGCTATATTAAAAACTGAAGAAGGATTTCATGAAAATATCTTTCCCCACCAGGTTCCATAAATATGCTTTGCATAGCAATTCCCACAATTCCAAGGAAATACAGCTCAAAAGTATATTGGGGAAAGTTCCACTCAAGATTTCTGGAAAACATATATGTTGCAATTCTTTAAAAAAGAACTATATCTTCCCCCCTTTACTCTTAACATATACTCTGTAAGAAGGGGGGAAATCATTTATTCTGATGTTATGATTTAGGAATGTGGTAGTATTTGAAATCATATTGAAAGTTTGAGATAGTTATACAGAATTAGGAACTGAGTATATGATTCTAAAAACCCAGGCTTTGTGATCTAAATTTCTCTTAGGCTTAAAAAGTAGGAAACACATGAAGGAGCATATTACTGCTGTGTTAAAAGGAACTGATTTAAAGCTTGAATAGTGAAGCATTATTTAATAATACTTAGTTTATTCAAGAAAAGTTAAAATACAAAACAATAAAATATATAAAAAAACAAAACAAAAAGGAAAAACACAACACATATTAAAAAGAAAAAAAGACTAACACTTATATACATAACATCCTCCCTAGCTAAATGCTGATTAATATAATATGACAATATTAATTTCTCACTCCTTACAAAACAGGCCAAAAGGATTTTAAATTACTCAACTACTAGATCAGTTTATAATTTGTTAGCCTGTCATCTGTATATTATATTAATAGCAAAAGAGTTACTAGGAAAAACAATAATAGAATAGAATAGAATTCTTTATTGGCCAAGTGTGATTGGACACAAGCAATTTGTCTCCAGTGCATAAGCTCTCAATGGACATATAAACAACAAAGTGATATCATGGATCATATATAATTTATTATAGTTCCAATCATTAATCATAAGATACAACAAGTGATATCTCATACAGTATATACCAATAGGAGAAGGTATTAGGAAAGATAAGAAGATGAGAAAGATGAGAAGATGAGAAGGATAATGTTTAGAAGTAGAAATAAAGAAACTAGAAGAAGGAGGGTATGTTTGAAATCAAAAGAAGAAAATAGAACAATTGTTAAAAAAAGTATAATATGGAAAGTTGTAAAAGTGTGCAAACTCCTATGATATCAGATTTTCAAATGATGGAAAATAGCACAGTTTGTAACCAGGAACTGTATGAGGCAGTCATAGGAATCTGTTGTACTTATCACAATGATCAAGCCCAGAATTCATAGCATTATCAGATTTGTGTTCAGAGATAACATGGTATATACAATTATTATTATTATTATTATTATTATTATTATTATTATTATTATTATTATTATTATTATTATTATTATTATTATTATTATTATTATTATTATTATTATTATTATTATTATTATTATTATTGATCATCGCACAGTCAGCCAGATGTTTAGACTGGATTTGGCATTTTGTCTACCTATCGAGTCCTTACCAAGGACCTGGGATAGGCAGATGTGGATGTTTGATGTTATTACAGATATCGTCGCAGGATGGAAGCAGTTCCTAGTAAGACCGCCTTTTGCAATTGACTAATGGCAAATTTGTCAATGCCAATGGTGTTCAGGTGGTGCTCCAGTTGTTTTGGGATTGCACCCAAGGCGCCTATTACTATTGGTACTACCCTTGCTTGCTTTTGCCACAGTCTTTCTATTTCTATTTGTAGGTCTTTGTATTTTGTTATCTTCTCCAGTTCTTTCTCGTCTATTCTGCTGTCTCCAGGCACTGCCACGTTCACTATCCAGACTTTTTTGTCTTTCTTATCTACAATTGTTAAGTCCAGGGTGTTATGTTGCAGGTGCTTGTCTGTTTGAATTCTGAAGTCCCAGAGCAGTTTAACTTTATCATTTTCTATGACTTTCTCTATTTTATGATCCCACCAGTTCTTGCTTATAGGCAAATGATATTTCTTGCAGATCTTCCAATGCACCATTGTTGCTACTTTGTCATGCCGCTGCTTGTAGTCAGTCTGTGCGATCTTCTTGCAGCAGCTTACCAGGTGGTCCATTGTTTCTTCAGCATGTTTGCATAGGCGGCACTTACTGTCTGTTGCTGTCTTCTCAATTTTGACTTTATAGGCATTTGTCCTTAAGGCTTGGTCTTGTGCAGCCAGAATTAGTCCCTCGGTCTCTTTCTTCAATTTTCCTGCTCTTAACCATTGCCAGGTCTTGTTATTATCTGCTTTCCCGGGTATTTTTTTAATGTACTGGCCATGTAGTACTTTGTCTTCCCATGCCTTTATTCTGTTCTTCATTTGGTCTTTCTTGTAGGCCAGCTTGGTCTCTCCAATAGTCAGTAAGCCTTGCTGATATAATAATTTCAGTGCATCTTCATCACTGTCCTTCAGTTATTCTTCCAAAGCCATTTTTTCTTCTTCAACCATCTGATGTACTTGCAGCATTCCACGCCCACCTATTTGCCTTGGTAGATAAAGTCTGTCAATGTCACTGCGTGGATGAAGGGCATGATTCATTGTCATTATTTTTCTGGTCTTCCTATCCATTGCTTTTAGTTCTGCTTGAGTCCAGTCCACTATTCCAGCTGTGTATCTAATGACTGGAATTGCCCAGGTGTTGATTGCCTTTATGATATTTCCTCCATTGAGTTTGGACTTTAAAATCTTCTTCACTCTCTTGATGTATTCACCTCTAATCGTTTTCTTGACTTCAGTGTGCTTGATGTTGTCAGCTTGAAGGATACCCAAGTATTTGTAGTAATCTTCCTCATCCAGACTCTTAATGTTATTTTCGTGGGGCATCTTGATTCCTTCAGTTTTCACAATTTTTCCTTGTTTGATAGTAAGTGTGGCACATTTGTCCAAGCCAAACTCCATTGCACTATCTTGGCTATATATACAGACAGTGTTGAGCAGCGATTCTATTTCAGATGATGTTTTTCCATACAGCTTCAGATCACCCATGTAAAGGAGGTGGGATAGTTTGGCAGATGTTTTTGATATTTGATAGCCATGTCCTGAGTTATTCAGTATTGTTGACAGAGGAAACAGTGCAATAACAAATAGTAATGGTGATAATGAATCTCCTTGAAATATTCCTCTCTTGATGTTAACCTCTCCCAGTCTCTCGCCATTGATCTGCAACTGTGTCTTCCATTGTGCCATCGATCTTTGCACAAATTTTCTGATGTTTCTACTGACTCCTGTTATTTCTAGGTACTTGATTATCCAGTCATGTGGCAGAGAGTCAAATGCCTTTTTGTAGTCATCCATGCCACATTCAGGTTGGCCTTCCTTTTCTTGCAGTTTTCCAAGATCATTTTGTCTATTAGGAGTTGATCTTTTGTTCCTCTGCTATTGGGGCGGTTTCCTTTCTGCTCCGGTGGAAAGATATTGTTTTCAACTAGATGCTGTTGTACTGCATCAGCTACCACACCAGTTAGCGATTTGAAAGTTGTTGGTAAGCAGGTAATTGGCCTGTAGTTGCCTGGTGTTGCCCCTTTTGCTGGATTTTTCATTATTAGGTAGGTTTTCCCAGTTGTTAGCCACTTTTCAATTTCTCTTCCTTGTAGTATATTGTTGAACTGCTTGGCAATGGATGGGTATAGAACAGTTAGATGTTTCAACCAAAACCCATGCAGTTCATCTTCACCTGGTGCTGACCAATTTTTGATCTTCCTTGCTCTTTTTTCTACCATTTTTGTTGTTATTACTAGTTCTTTCATTTCACCTTTTGTTTTATTTGCATCCACCTCTTTTAACCAAGCCGCATCCTTGTTGTATTTCTTTGGGTTATCCCATATCTGCTTCCAGAACTGCACTGTTTCTTCCTTGTCAGGTACTGACTGATTCATTGCACTTTCTCCATTGATGGATTGGTAGAAATGTTTCTGATTGGATTGAAATTGGAGGTTCTGCCTATAATTTGCAATTCGAGCTTCGTATCTACTGATTTTCCTGGCTATAGCTGTTATTTGCTGCTTTATTATTTCCAGTGCTTCCTTGATCTTCCTTGTTTCTAAGTGGTATTTCTTGATTAGGTATTCTTTGGTCTTCTCGTTCTTCAGCTTCTTTTCTTTCATCTGTTCTAGCTTGCTTGCATGTGATCTTAATTTGCTGATCTTATTTTCTAGCCTAACCTTCCATTTTTGTGGTGCATTGTTTGTTTGTTTTTCTTCTTTGTTGATTTTGCATCCCAGGTATTCAGTTATAACTGCAGCTGTGCTGTACATTAGTTGGTTTGTTTCTTGCAGTGAATTGGTGCTTATACTTGATATTGCAGTATTTGCATCTTTTAATGCTTGTGCTAGCTGTTTCTTTGGAACAAGCTTCAATGCAGGCAGCCTTATTCTGTTGTTTTTGTGCTGTTCTAGATGCTCAGTTATTCTTTGTTTCAATTCTTTTATTTCTTTAGTTAGAGGATTTTGTTCTTCCTGAGGAAGAGGTGCCTGGTTTCCAAATGAGAACAGTTGTATATATCTCTGCTGGATTCCTTCACTGCCAACTCCCCCTGGTTTGCCTCTACATTCTGAATTACTTCTGGCAAGGCTTTGATTTTTTTGCCCTGGGTAAACCTTTGCAGTTCGTCCAATTCTGTTTCTGTGAATATTTTATTTCGTATTATAAATCGGCATTGATCTGCTAGTCTCTGTTCTGTTATGTCTGATTCTGGATGTTGTTCTTTCCAGAACTGGTGCATTTGTTTTAGATATCCTCTTCTTGTTGGACTTGATCTGTAATAACAGATCATTATTTCTTTGTTTTCAATCACTGTGTATTTGCGACGGGTAAACACCTTTTCTTCCAGTAGTTCTGCAGCTGCTGGCCCTGGTTGCTCAGCCAACATTCCTGAGTCCTGTAACCCATTTTTCACCAGATATCCAGGAACTCCAACATCTAGCATGGACCTTGTTAACCTGGGCGACATCCGAGCCGGTATGGCATTCTGAAATTTACGTCTCACCATATTTTTTATGGGAGAGACACTCTTTGTCTGACTCCTCTGATGAGACCTGTCCAGTATGGTTGAACCTTTGGCATAGCTCTCATCTTCCTCAGAGTACACGCCCCACAACCACGTCAAGGTAGTGCCTCACTGGGGTTTTTTATTATTATTATTATTATTATTATTATTATTATTATTATTATTATTATTATTATTATTATTATTATTATTATTATTATTATTATTATTATTATTAATTATTATTATTAATTATTATTATTATTATTATTAATTATTATTATTATTATTATTATTATTATTATTATTAATTATTATTAATTATTATTATTATTATTATTATTATTATTATTATTATTATTATTATTATTATTATTATTATTATTATTATTATTATTATTATTATGTTGGAAGGGACCTTGGAGGTCATCTAGTCCAACCTCCTGCTCAGGAAGGAAACCCTATACCATTTCAAACAAATGGCTGTCCAGTCTCTTCTTAAAAACTTCCAGTGTTGGAGCATTTACAGCTTCTGGAGGCAGGTTGTTCCACTGATTAATTGTTCTAACTGTCAAGAAATTTCTCCTTAGTTCTAGGATGCTTCTTTCTTTGGTTAGTTTCCATCCGTTGCTTCTTGTCCTGTCTTCAGGTGCTTTGGAGAATAGCTTGACTCCCTCTTCTATGTGGCAGCCCCTGAGATATTGGAACACTGCTATCATGTCATTCCTAGTCCTTCTCTTCATTAAAATAGACATACCCAATTCCAGCAACTGTTCCTTATATGTTTTAGCCTCCAGTCCCCTAATCATCTTTGTTGTTCTTCTCTGTACTCTTTCTAGAGTCTCAACATCTTTTTTACATCATAGTGACCAAAACTGGATGGAGTATTCCAAGTGTGGCCTTACCAAAGCATTGTAAAGTGGTATTAACACTTCACGTAATCTTGATTCTATCCCTCTATTAATGCAGCCTAGGACTGCTTTGGCTTTTTTGGCAGCTGCAGCACACTGCTGGCTCATATTTAAGTGATTGTCCACTAGGATTCCAAGATCCCTCTTACAGTTGCTACTATTGAGCAAGGTACCACCTACTATACCTGTGCATTTGGTTTTTCTTGCCTAAATGTAGAACCTTACTTTTTTCACCATTGAATTTCATTTTATTAGATAGCGCCCAATGTTCAAGTCTGTCAAGCTCCTTCTGTATCTTAAGCCTATGTTCTGGAGTGTTGGCTATTCCTGCCAGCTTGGTGTCGTCTGCAAATTTGATGAGTTCCCCATCTATCCCCTCATCCAAATCATTGATGAAGATGTTGAAGAGCACTGGGCCCAGAACAGAGCCCTGGGGCACCCCACTACACACTTCCCTCCATGTAGATGCAGTTCCATTGAGGACCACACACGAGTATAGCCGATCAGCCAGGTAGGAATCCATCTGGTGGTGATGCTGTCTAACCCACATTTTTCTATCTTATCAAGTAGTAGATTGTGGTCTACTTTATCAAATCTCTTACTGAAGTCCAAGTAAATTATATCCACAGCATTCCTCTGGTCCACTAATTTTGTCATGCTGTCAAAGAATGCAATAAGATTTGTCTGGCATGATCTGTTTTTGACAAACACATGTTGGCTTTTGGTAATGACTTTGTTTGCCTTTAGGTGTTCACTGATTTGTTGCTTGATTATCTTTTCCAAGATCTTCCCACGCATTGAGGTCAGGCTGATAGGTCTGTAGTTTCCTGGATACGTTTTTTCCCCTTTTTTGAAGATGGGAACTACATCAGCTCTTTTCCAGTCCTCTGGTAGTTCCCCAGTGCTCCAGGATCTTTGAAAGATATAGTTCAGTGGTTCTGAGATCACATCTGCCAGTTCCTTCAGAACGTTGGGGTGTAATCCATCTGATCCTGGTGATTTGAACTCATCTAGGGTGGACAGGTGCTCAAGTTGGAAGAAAAATCTTCATCCTGGTTCATCCAAGCCGGGGATAAACAACATGACGACTGCTTTAGAAAGAAGGTTGCAGTTTATTGAAGAGGAGAGCCAGACAGAAAGATGATTCTGGCAGGAAAGAGGAGAGAAAAAAAGGGGGCTGAACACATGTAGGGAGTGGGTTTTTATACCCTCTGGAGCCTTTTGTTTGGAGTTGCTTCCTGTTCCTGTTTTGAGGCTTTGTATTTCCTGTGTCATGTATTTTGACCTGTGTCTGGGTGTGCCCTTTGGCATCTGTGGGTTAATCCTATTATGTCCTGTCTTAGACTTTGGGTGGGGTATGTAGATTTTAGGTGTCTTTGTCTTCTTAATCTTCTAGCTCCCTGGATTTACATCTGCATCTCTATAGAGCTGGTTTCTGCTTGGGGAAGGGAGATCTGGGGCTATTAAGAAAACTGGGCATGCTTTCCTGCCTCTTTAAGATCCTTTGAGGAAACATATTTTTTCTGCCCTTTTAATATTTCCTTCTCTGGGGGCTGACTTCCCACACTCACTTCCCATTTTCTTGCCTATCTTGTGTTTCTAATCTGTTTTTTATGACACTGTTTTTGATAGGTTGGACTGTTTTTTCCCTTTGTGTAAATACGGATGCAAAAAATGAGTTGAGTGGTTCTGCTTTCTCCCTGTTGCTTGTCACCTTCTTGCCACTTTCTCCCACTAATGGACCAATCATTTCCTTAACTTTTTTCTTGTTTTTTACATGTTGAAAGAAGCTTTTTTTTGTTATTTTTTACTTTTGTTGCAAGCCTTAGTTCATTTTGAGCCTTAGCTTTCCTCACTTCATCTTTGCAGGCTCAGGCTATTTACTGATATTCTGTCTTAGTTATGTGCCCCTCTTTCCACTTTTTATACTTGTCCTTTTTCTCTTTCAATTTATCAGAGAGTTCTTTATGCAGCCATGCTGGTTTCTTTTGAGAGCTGTTATTTTTCTTCTTCATTGGTATTGTGCTGGGCTTTTATAATCTCACTTTTCAAAATTTCCCAAGCTTCTTGAGTTGCTTTCCCCTTGAGGATTCTCATCCATGGAATCCTTCCCAAGCCCTCTCTAAGTTTGTTGAAATTAGCTCTCTTAAAGTCCAAGACTCTAGTTTGACTGTGTTCTACTGCTTGTGCTTGCATAATGTTGAATTCCAATATTGCATGATCACTCCCCCCCCCAAGGTTCCTGTGATTTCAATACCTTCTATCATTTCATCTCTGTTAGTGAGAATTAAGTCCAATATGGCTGATCCCCTAGTTTCCTTCTCTATGTCATGGTTCTGACAGATGAAATCCTTCAAAAGAACTTTGAGACATTGTTTTCCTTAAAGAATCTTTTATTTGGGAAATAAAGTATCAGCACTACATAGTTGAACCCAAAAACTAAATTCCCCTCCCCTGGATACAAAGTAACAAAGTACAATTCCTACCCCCAATAAACAGTCATAAATCAATTCCCCAATTAGCTTGAAGCGTGGGCTTTCTCCCCAGCTCTCCAGCCCGCCAAAACGTTATCAGCTCTGGATCCAGTTTGTCCTTGGATTCCCATGGGAGAGTTATTATTGTTATGACTAGCTGGACTCTCATCCCTATTCCCCCTCCCAGCACCAACTAATTCTAAAAACATAGAGAAAATGGCTGCATTTTCATCTGTTGTCAAAGCAAGAACATCCGATATTAGCAGCATTGACACTCTACTTTTTGGGAGACAAAGTTGTCTGCTAGGTTTGTCAGGAATCTGTTTGATCTTCCACTTGGTGCAGAGTTTTTCTCCCAGTTGATTTGGATATTGAAGTAAAAGCAGTTTCACCAGTATTTGAAGATAACACAACTTGTATACAAATGGCAACAGGTGAGAGAATAAAACCCAGAAGCAAGCATGTTGATATAAAATATTGTAATGTCAGAGAAGCAGTGAAAGAAAATGTAATAGACCTAATTTATTGTCCATCAGAAAATAATTTAGCTGACCTCATGACAAAGCCATTAAGTATACAGAAACACAAGGATGTAGTAAAACAACTTGGTTTAATTGCTGTCCAGAGATAAATTGGAGGGGTATTATGATATTGAATTTAATAGCTGGAACAGTAAAGTGTACAATAGGCCAGAACACACAGTTGTAGTTGATTAGTTAGAGAGTGCTGACTCATGCATGATGCAATTTACGCTATGATTGGTTGCCATAAATATAAAAGGGGAGTTTCCCTTTTTCCCCTTTTTTCTTCTGCATGTTCTGCATACTGTTTAGCTTGCTTCATGATATTCCTGTGTTCCAGACTATCTTGCGTTTTTCTTTCTGAATGATGACAAAGACTGCTATAAGTTTGAATGTTAAATATACTTTTATATATATATATATATGACTACAAGTTTGTGTTAGTGTCTCTGACTTCATCTGGACAACTGCTGTGCAATTCCTTGACAATCTTAATACAACTTTTTTTAAAAGCTTCTCGGAGGAAGGTACCTGTAGACAGTCAATACTCTGATCCTCCTTGATTAATACTTAGTTTTGGCTCTAAAATCAGTATTTCTCATTTTTTATACATTATATATAACTTTGAAGAACATTAAAGAGGGGATAGCTGCAATCGATATTCAACATTTCTTTTGTGACTCAGATATCAACTTATGATGAAATTTGTAATGGATGGAAAGCTATATGCATGGGAGAATTATATGTGGGCATGCCTTTGCAATTTTCAGGAAATGAAAAAGAACTTTGAGTATTGCCTTTGGTGGAAATTCAATAAAATACAATGATCTATCTATTCCAGTTACTACGATAAAATTACAAGGAAGTAAATTTCTATCTGGCATCGTGTTGAACTGTGCCACCTAATTCTCTCCCCCAGTTAATATTCACCCAGTAACTCATTCATCCATCACTAAAACAATACTTTATAATGTTCTCCGAGAACTTTGATTATTAAAAGGATCAGAAGAACAAAAAAGAATAATCTTGAAGCATCATTGCTTATTAACAATCAACAAAATGCCAAAATGAGAAATCAATTATTTATTTTATGTATAAACAATTTTGAAGGAAAATAGCGGAGCAAAATGATAAAAAACTAAAAAAATCAAGAGGAAAAGTAACATATATGTATTGGTTCAAAAATGTGTCTTCTGAGAATTTCCTTCCTATCATTGATACTTCTGTACCTTAATTAGGGCAGCCAAAAATAGACCGTGTGTTGGACAACTGAGCAAAGTCATTGCACAAATTCTGGAATTCTTCATCCTGACACTCATCTTCATTTGGCCACCTTTCGATCCAGGTGTTCTTTGTAATGATGTAGGAAATTATGGAAAGAGGAAACAGGCTAGCTTAAAACTTAACCCTGCAAGGAAATTAGTTCAACTGTTGGAGCAATGTTCTAGGTTTGAACTGAATCCAAGTATAGTTTCTAATTATTTCATCCTATGAGTATGACATTTTAATTTAGATTTTGATTTTAGGGTGAGAGACGAAACTTTTCTTTTTTCTTAAAATCCGAATCTTGAAAGAACTGAATTCTGTAAAATTCAAATGGCTCCTGCCATAAAATGTTATTAATAAAACAATGGAAAAATACAACCTCATGAGTTGCAAGATTTGGCAGTATACAGATGTGATGAATGAATGAATTCAATGACAAATCAGTTTTGTCTCATAGATTGCTTCTTCCCAGTCTAAGACTTTACACATTTCAGTTGACACGCATAGTGGAAAATTGTATCTAAATGCTACAGATGTATACCATCAACAAAAATTTTAAAGTATGTTTGTAGAACCCAAATGGAATGAAAAATCCCTCCAATGGCTCACAGCTAGAACTTCTCAAAGTCAACCAGGCAAGGAGAATAAGAGATGCATCAGACTTGTGGTATCTAAGACAACCCTAAATTCAGGAAGACTTTAAGAAGTATTAGATAAAAATGAGAAAATCCTTATGTTGCTTTGGAAGGTTAAACTACCCAAGCAATATTTTGATCTTCTTCAGGTAAATGAGTATCAACTTTAATGTTCCCCCAAACAATTAAAACAACAGATGCACGTTCCTAAACATTCAGTGTTAACTCTCTTTCATTTATATGTTTGAGTGTATAGAAAGGAACAACTAGGTGCATCCCTTCCTCTATTGAACTGTCTGTACTAAAAAAACAATGGTAGAAATAATTGAGAACAAAGTGAACAGGATGGATGGGACTAGTAGGTCTGGGCTGCAAACATTTGGGCAACCACTAGACAGTAGCAAAGAGATACAGACAACTTTCATTCTTTGCTAAATGAAAGATCTCACATGCGCAGATCCTTGCAGACCAGATCTGGAGGCTCGGGGAAACTTGAGGTTGTGATAGAAAAGACCCCTCCAGGCAAGCACAGCTCCTCAGTATACAATAGAGCAGTGGTTCTTAACCTGGGCGATATTGCCCCCCAGGGGGCGATTTCATTTTTCAGGGGGGCGATGGAACGAAAAGGGGCGATGTGGGGGTGAAGGAACGAAAAGGGGGCGATATGGGGGCGATGGAGCGAGAAGTTTTGGGGACACTTTTGAGCCTTCCTCTGCGGCTCTGAGCCTCCTCCGCCATTTGCAGAGAGAGACAGAGACAGAGAGAGGCACTTGCGCTTCTCTCTCTCTCTCTCTCTCTCTCTCATGCGGACTTGCCCCCTCGCAGGGCTCCTGATTGGCCCTGCGCCCAGGTGCCCCACCCCCTGGGAGCAGCGCGGCCAGGAAGTCCCTTTCCCTGGCTGGCCCCGTCTGAGGTGCACATGGCCAGCCCTCCCGCAAGCCACGGTCCAGAGGGAGAGCAGCCCCTGTGATGCCCAGCCGGTGAGACTGTTGGACAAGCAGCAGTAGAGCCGGAGACGGAGGGTCAGTGGCGGGCGGGAGGGAGGGGGCTCCGAGTCCGTGGAGCGCCGCTGCGAAGCATCCACGGGGCAGGTGGCGCGCCCCCCCGGCTTCCCTGTACCAGGCGGAGGGGCTGGCAGCTGCCGGTCAGGCAGAGCAGCCGCAGCATCGGGGCCAGGGCCAGCGAGCTGCGGCTACATCTCATGGGCGGAGGGCGAGCCCGGGCGACGTGGAGTCCCGGCTGGGGCAGAGGCGGCGGCTTCCTCGCCCTCCTCCTCCTCCTCCCCTTCTCCCTCCTGCTGTCCCCTGGGTGGCAGTCCCAGCTGGGGCGGCAGGGGCATCGCTCCCTGGGCTGTCCCCAGGCAGCTCCCTGGGCAGCCAAGCCGGCCACACTGTCAAGCCCCCGTGGGCTTGACATTCATGGGAAGGGGGGGAAGCACGCTCCAGGCGGTGGCCGACGCACAGCCAGACGCCGGTGGGTCACGGATCGCCGGGAGCGCCATGCAGTATGGAGCGGCCCCAGCTCCTCCAGCACGACAGACCTACCGGTGGCACGGGAGGCTCCAGCATCAGTCCTGGCAGGAGGCGGATCGTTGCCCCAGTTCCGACCGAGGATGCCGGTGGCGCGGAAGAAGGTTTGGCGATGCAGCCGACGGGGGGGCGTTCTGCGGATGCCCCGCGACCCACGACTTGAGCCCGGGGATGCTGGCGGCATGTGGGATAGCCTGCCAACGTGACCGTGAGCTGGGGTGTCCCCGCAGGCCCGGCGGGCAGCGGAGCTGGTTGCCTCCAGCGGCGACGGGGTCTGGTGAGGCCACCGTAGACCAGGGGCAGGCCCGCAGTCCGGAGCAAGAGACGCAGCTAGGGAGAAACACCTGCGCTGGATGGCGGCGGAAGGGAGGCTGGGTCCCGGATGGCTACTTTTCACGGCCAAACGCTGGATGCTGGGCAGCTGACTGGGGCGGAACAGCGGAGTGGGGGGAGGCTGCCCAGGGAGCGATGCCCCAGCCGGGACTGCCGACCAGACCGGCTCGGGAAGACGCGCTTTACATAGCCTCCCCCGACCCCGCTGTTCTGCCCCAGTCAATTGCCCAGCATCCGGCGTTTGGCCGTGAAAAGCAGCCATCCGGGACCCAGCCTCCCTTCCGCCACCATCCAGCACAGGCGTTTCTCCCTAGCCGCGTCTCTTGCTCCAGTCTCGGCTGGGGCGGCAGCCGGCAGGGGCATCGCTCCCTGGGCCGTCTCCGGGCCACTCCCTGGGCAGCCGAGCTGGCCACGCGTCTCCCCTGGCCGGTCCGTGGTGCCCCGGGCGCCTTTCAGCGCCTTCTGCTGCCTCCTGCCCCCCCTCCCTGCCCCTTCGGCGCCGTCTGCCTTTCCTTCTCTCTCTCTCTCTCCTCACCTGGAGAGAGAGAGGGGGGAGGGAGGGAGAGGAAAGAGAAAAAGGGAGAGGGGAAAGAGAAAAAGAGAGAAAGAGAGAAGAAAGAGAGGAGAGAAAGAGGAAGCGCAAGTGCCTCTCTCTCTCTCTTTCTCACACACACACACACACACACACACACACACACACACACACTGAGTGGGGGAAGAATTATTTGCATCAATATGTCCTGATGACAATTTTAAAAGAAACAAAAAAAAGTGTTTGCATAAATTGAAGAATTATTTCCTATCTTGTGATTGAGAGGTTATGTTGGGGGAGGGGGGCGATGACAACTTCCTCATTGGCTCAAGGGGGCGATTCGTTCAAAAAGGTTAAGAACCACTGCAATAGAGCATACCAACTGTGTGGCTTGAAGCATCTGGGCAAAAGCTTCAGATATTCCCAGAGAGACTTTGCTGGGGAGATGCTGCTACCCATACATGAAGGAATCTAAAAATCCCTGTTATGTCTTCCACAGTCTTCCCCACAAGGTCATATGTAACCTACAGAAGTCTTCTGTGGCATCCAATAAATCTGAGGAAGAATGGCTATTTTGATATTAACAATTCAGATTTCGATGCTTTTAAAGTTGTAACTCAACATTCTATGGTACTGTAGATATATTGTTAGATGTTCTGTGAATTTGATAGCAGAACAACAAAGTCTACAAAATTTTTAAAAATTAAAAATATTAGTGAAATACATACTCATTTTTCTTGTGCCACAGGTCACTGCTGAGACCCCAGATCAGATAATCATTGTTCACCTTCAGATTCAGAGCCTCCTGGCATTTCCTTTGACTGACATACTGGCGGGGCTTTGCTTGTGGATTTCGGTCAGTGCCTGCAGAAATTAGATAAAATCTGAATAAACATTTCAATAGGGGTATGGTGTTACATTGGCAAGTAGTGTTATGTAACCAGAGAAGAGGGAATAGCTGTATTTAGTGGGTGCATTGGTTCTTTCTTCAACTGCTACTGAACCATATTTATCACCCTGGGGGAAACAAACCATCTTCTCAGCTCTTTTTCCTCAGAAAAGCCAATTATATGCCGCACAGATACTGCAGCATCTGACACTGAAAAGCCAGTTCCCTATCTCAGTACTGGAGCACTTTTCAGGCTAACCTCATCTGTCTGTGGATCATCCAGAGAAGATTCCTGTCAACAGAAGTGAAACGGAGGTCATTTTTCCAGAGTGAAGTGAGGCCATTGGCAACCCCCACTACAACAGATCCTTCCCACACTCGTTGGAGGATCTTCTGACTCACTGGAGCAGATTGATCAAGATACAGAAAACTGGAAAAATGATAAAAATGGCTCCTCCCTCTTTTTCTGATGTAACTCATTCCTAGTTCCTCATCCTCACAGACAAAATCCTGAATCCTTATTTAAAACAGAAACATTCTGTTTAGAAAAACACTATCGTGAGTTTGAATAACAGTGATAATGATGAGGAGTAAGATGTTTCCTTTCTTTAAAACACAGAAAGAAGAGTGAAGAGATCAATTTAAAGGCATGCTCCTCTTACAAGCAAAAGAATACACCAGACCTGCATCTATTTCTGCATCCTTACTGTAACCAGAAGCATTAAAAGGGAAATTTTGCTTTAAGAAACATTGATTTGTTAAGTTGTATGCTATCCCATATTACTTTTGATAATTCATAAAGGTATGAATACGGGAAGTTTGAAGGAGTTACTGAAACACATTTGTGAGGATGATGAATCTTAAAGTGTTACAAAAAATTTTGGGAAATATTCAATCATGCACATTTTGAGAGAACTTCTATCTGACTGCCAATGGGGAGTACTTTGCTGTTCCATAGAAATGTGAGTTTCTGTGCAATAAAATATGTTCTACTGACACTTGAGACATGTGGTTTTTAATGGCTGCCCTCTTTTACATTTTGAGAGAACTACAGCACTCTTACACAAGGAAAATTCTAGGAAACACTGACATTCTGACCATAGAGATTCAGTAGGTAGGTGAAGTTCCCCCGATATCTTGGTAACTCCCACCCTGTTGGCCTTCTAGAAAGCTTCAAGAGCTGGCTTCAAGCCCTTGGCTTAGGGTGATTGGGTTCCTGTCAGATACATTTGGGGGTATGGATGATATCAGCTGGATTCAGCATCTGTTCTTGCTCTTTATTCTTTTTTCATATTCCATTAGTAATTTCACTACACTGCATTTATTATTTTGTTTGAATTTATTGTACATTGTCAATAGTCAATTAAGAGTGGGGTGACACTTAAATTGAATAAATTAAACCAAATTAAATAGACTAATCTGAACTTTCAAATGAGGTTCAAATGAACTTTCAGATTTAAAGAAAATGTTTCCACTATCTAATACAAGGGTGTCAAACTGCCAGCCCACAGGCTGGATGCGTCACACAAAACCACGCCCACCCCATTGCTGGCAATGGGAAAAAAGTTGCGATACATCACGACACGTCATGTGACATAACGAGTTTGACACCCGTGATCAATATATGCATTGTTTTAGGGAAAAATTCTTACCTCTTTTAATAATTTCTAAAATGTCCATCACATAGATATCATTACCATCTTTTTCTTCTCTGTGAAGCAGTTTGGTTTTGTAGACTTTTAAGAACAAAAACAGAAACAATATTCGTTAAGACAGCTGATTATTTTTCACCATGAGTGGTATAATCAGTGAGGCACAGGTGCTGCTAGTTGTCTATGGAGATTCTCAATCATCCAGGTCATGGTTATCCCAAACATGCTTTTCTAAAAGGCAACTGGATTTTCTTTCTCACCAAGAAAGCCTAGGATCACACTGAAGATTGATAACATGCGACAATGTTTTATCTGCGTTGTTTGCAATTCCCGTTCATTCTGATGGGGGAATTGAATTGAATTGAACTGAATACTTTATTTGGCTAAGTGTGATTAGATACACAAGGAATTTATCTCCATACTGAAGCACTCAGTGTACTTGCAAAGCAACAGAGAAAATAATAATAATAATTTGGGGAACAAGCTGCTCTAAAGTGAAGAAGCTGCTACTGAGAAGGCTATTTTAAGGGGGACTTTCTGGTGAGCATCTAGAGCACCCCTTCCTGGCTAGACAATGGTAGCGAACCTTTTGGGGATGACGTGTCAAAAATTCAGGAAATACCTGATTTGACTCTTCTTACATCTCTCTCTCTCTCTCTCTCTCTCTCTCTCTCTCTCTCTCTCTCTCTCTCTCTCTCTCTCTCTCTCTCTCTCCCTCTCTGCCTCAGATACACACACAAACACACCAAACTAAAGAAACAATTCTTTAAAAAAAACAACCTTATTTTAAAAAACTTATTTTCAAAAGCACCAGAGGGCAGGACAAGAAATAATGGATGGAAACTAATCAAGGAGCAACCTGGAACTAGGGAGAAACTTCCTAATAGTGACAACAATTAACCAGTGGAACAGTTTGCCTTCAGAAGCCTTGGGCACTCCATCACTGGAGGCTTTTAAGAAGAGACTGGATAGTCATTTGTCTGAAATGATATAGGGTCTCCTGCTTGAACAGGGGGTTGGACTAGAAGACCTCCAAGGTCCCTTCCAACTCTATTCTATTCTAATTCTAATTCTTTATATATTTGTTTATTTTTAAAAATACAATGCAATCATGAGTGTGAGCCTTAGGATCCGCCCCATGCTGCTTACCTTCAGGCAGCCTTCTCTTTCTGTTGATAGGCCCCTGCGGTCTACCTGAGGCTGCTCCAGATAGTCTGAGGTATTCGTTTTTGAGGCGGCTTCAGGGAAAGTTCTTCCATGACTTCTGCAGCCCCTGAAAATCCTGTGAAACTCATCTCTTTCTCATGTGATTTGTGAGGCTTTGGAGGCTGCATGAGAGCATGATCCTCTCACATGAGCAAAGAGACTGCCCCACTATTCAGCCTCTGAAAACCACTTTCAAGAATAGCTGTTGGGTTTTGGTGAAGGCTGATGTGTCACTCAAAAATGTTGTTGCAGGTTCTCTTGATACGTGTATCATAGGTTCACCACCACTGTAGAGCTAAAACAGGACTGTGTGTTTATAATTCACACATCTCACCTAAAAGGGATATGTTGAAGACAAGTTAATAATTGTCTTAGATAGCCAGGTCAAGGGATGGATTCTTGACAAGAAGACATATCACCATCTCCTTCATGGCTGATGGCATCACTCATCTCTCAAGGATGAATGTGCCACGTCCTGTATCCAGCTACCCTTTCCTCTCTAGCGGTACGTATCTGCCAGGAGGGCCCAGATCGATTTTACAGATGACTGAGCTCATTCCACAGAGGACCATGTCTACTGCAATGCCACAGGCCTGGACAAGCCTCAGATGACCTTGCAGGATGTCATTTCTCTTGTGCCATAAGACCTTGCCCATCCAGAATCCAACTCAGAGCAGATATAAGCAACTTTTTCCATAAAGTGCCTGGCCAGCAGGATCTCCCAGGCCCACTGTTCTAAAAAGGTACAAGACACTTCAAATAACATCACTGATTAGCACTCCACAGAGTGCAGAGGAATGCAGTATGAATGCCTAAGAATGATCACAATGCACAGCTCCATATAAGTTTCCTTGGATTAACAAAAATGTTTCTCCTCTTGATCCAAGAACTGAAGCGCAGATAAGGTTTCATGGTGATAATTGTCAATAATTAAGTTAATTGTGATAATGCACATATGCCTTTACAAACACTGCTTTGTTCTGTTGCAATGATCACATTACCCATTACTGCACAGCTGTTGCTTGCGTTATTGTAATGGGCTGACAGTTGTAACCATACATATATTACATTATGTTCTTCACATCAATCCAAAGAACAGCAATTGAGCATGCAGAATTAGCATTTACAATTCTTTTTTATGAACTTGTAAGAGCTGCTCCTGTAAATCAATGTCCTAGGCAGCCGGACTATGGATTTCATACATCTAGTGTGGTTTGCCTCAAAGAGAAGATCACATCGCACTCATGCCAGAAGTACAGAGGCGCTTCTGGGTAGAAATGATTAGGTGGTGACATCACTATTGCCTGGGGGATGCCCAGTTGGGGGCATCCAAAGGGCTTAAAAATTGTCTTCTATTTGTAGATATAGTGTTTAAGTTTCTGTTCCTTTAAAAGCAATAAATAGATTTAGATTCCACTTCAAGTCCCTAACAAAATCCCCATCTAGCATAGTGTTGAGTTTTTTGCATCTCTCTTGGATGGCCTTGCCTTGGATTTACACCTACAGAGAGTTTGTTTGCATTCCCAAGTGAGACCAGAATTGACCGCTTACCTTTTTTTCCTGCAATAAGAGTTGTTATATGTATACTGACAAATCACCTCTTGCCTTTTGCTTTTTCAGTAGCTGATTCTCCATACTGGGACCAGAGAAATATAGTCAGCCTCATTGCTGCTATCACTCATACATCATTTAGTTACACATACTGTATACCTGCTGCAAAGTCATATCTGGTTTTCCAATAAAATAAACGTTTTCTCAAAACAAGCAGGCAGGCCACTCTGTATGTCACTGAAGTCTTCTTAGCCATGATGGTGAAAGGTTATTTGAAGACATCAGAAACAAACAATGTGGGGTGGCTCTTGTCTAAATATCCAACTTGATTGTTTTCTGGAAGTTTTTGAAGCTTCAAAAATAGTACGCTTAACAATGGTAATAATTTAGATGCACACACACACCCCAGCCATAACTGAGAACAAGAGGTGTTTATATCTTCAAGGACAATTCCTCAGCTTAAGAACTTCAGGGTCTGTCAGTTCCCCTTACTGATGATTATAATATTTTTATTCCTGTCATGGGATATATTGGACTTTCTGAGAAAGCTCCCAAGTTTAGGGCCACCTGCAAGGAAATTCATTACCCTGTAAAGGACCACAGCCTTGGAGGTGATGGTTCTGCTTAGCACAGACTGTCATGGAAGAGAAAGCCTTTCCCAGCACTGCTTTACTCTCCCTGCTGAAATATCTGTGATACTTACAGAGCCCCGAGGGAAGACGCTGGAAAACCAATCAATAGAGCAGCCACCAGAGAGAGAGCCATCCCCTCCATGGTAGTCCAGAGGGGCAAGAATGATGGTGAGAACTCCAGTATTTATCCTGGGAGCCTGCTTGAATCCAAGCCCCTTTGCAATTGCTGAATGTTTAATCAGTACACAAGAGGGAGGAGGAGCTTGAATAACTAGGAAATTTCAGAGGAAATTAATGAGGCCTTTAAACATCACAGTGGATTATTTGTCTTCTCTCTCTTGGTTCAACATGGTTCATGAAGCAGACAATGCTAAATGAATAAATGAATAGATAGATTAATGAAGAAAAAGAAAGAAAGAAAGAAAGAAAGAAAGAAAGAAAGAAAGAAAGAAAGAAAGAAAGAAAGAAAGAAAGAAAGAAAGAAAGAAAGAAAGAAAGAAAGAAAGAAAGAAAGAAAGAAAGAAAGAAAGAAAGAAAGAAAGAAAGAAAGAAAGAAAGTGTTCTGTTTTTCTAAAGAAGACAGCGAGACAAGGCTGGTTCACAACAAGGATCTCTTTATTGAAGCACATTCACAGAACAGAAGCAAGAACACAATGGCCACTGGCCTTTTATATCCCCTTGCAAGGGGATGCACATCCAATCATTGCAGGCCGTTCTCCCGCCTTGCGCATGCGCGCAAGGCCGGAGACAGCCTGTCTGGGTCCCTGGCAGACACGTGGTCTGTCCGGGTCTCTGAAGCCTTCCTGCAGCCTTCCAGAGCCTTGCTGAATGACTCAGCAGGGCCCAGGACATAACACCCCTCCCCCCTTGGATTAAACAATTATTAAGCATATTGTTTAACACTTTACACACAAACAACATCATAGCAGGCCGGTTGGCACATTATACCTTCAACCTTTACTCTTGCAACCCATTACCTTCAGTTCCCTGTTATACACACGGACCTTCACCTTTTGACAATATTAACATCGCAGCACTACAATTGTTTTCCTCAGATGGTGAGGACTAGTAAGCCTCCTGTATAGTAAACAGGGACCTTACATATTCCTTTAAATGCTTAGGAGGACCCTTAACCCGCTCTGATCTCCGTGGAGCCAGATTAGGTGCAGGTGTAGTTGTAGGTGTAGGATTAGGAATAGGTGCCTGGAGTGCCTGCTCCCGGTTTGCGCAAAACAAACCAGGACTTTGTCGCCCAGAAGACTCAGGGGTTCCCCCTGACTGCTGACTGGCTGGATCCACCAAACCCAAACCAGAGTTCCTTGGTGGGGTTGAGTTCCCCGAGTCCATTGGTGGGGTGGAGTTCCCCAAAATTCCATTGTACTCCTCTTGGGCGCACTGTCCCTCGAGCCCAAGACCAGCAGCAGGAGTAGCCTGAGTAGCCGATTTACGGCCATTTGCCCCTCGCCAGGGACCTCTGCCAGTGTCAGGAGCCGCCTCCATGGCAAGACCCCCGGAGTCTATGCCAGAGTCAGGAGCCGCCTCCATGGCAAGACCCCCATCTGGAACATGTGGAGGAACATTTGGATAAGCGCCCTCGTGGAGAGACTGCGGTCCACAATCGTAATTGGGGTCCCCCTCCCCCCCGAGAGCAGAGCCAGGAGCAGACACATGGCCACGAAGCTTCCAGCGCAATTGGTCTATGTGGCATCTAAGCACACGACCATCCTCCAAGGCCACTTCGTAGGACAGTGGCCCAGAGACTTTGCATACCACAGCAGTGACCCAGAGATGTCCATGCCCGTAGTTTCTGGCCCATACGAGATCACCCACTTGAAGTCTCCTAGGTGCCCGCAGCTATGACACCTGTGAAGCCACCCGGTCTGGGTGCAGCCTGTCCAGTTTCGTGATGAGTCTGCGACCCCAGCGTAGTTCAGCTGGGCTCTTTCCTGTAGCTGTGCAAGGTGTGGTGCGGTATGCAAGGAGAAAATTGGCTAACCTGTGATGCCAGGGCCCTTGAGTGATTCTCTTTAATGCCTCCTTGGTGGTACGCACCATGCGTTCAGCCTGACCGTTGGTGGCAGAGGAGCAGATGTAGCATGCCGGATCATGTTGGCTTGAAGAAAAGCCTGAAACTCAGAAGAGGTAAATTGGGGGCCATTGTCTGAGACAAGGACATCAGGAAGACCATGGGAAGTGAAAATTCCTCTTAGCACCTGGATGGTCCTGGCAGTAGTAGTGGAGGATACAGGAACAACCTCTAGCCACTTGGAATGGCTGTCCACGAGGAAGAATTGCCCCTGAATGGCTGTCCATGAGGAAGAATTGCCCCTGAAAGGGCCCAGCATAGTCAATGTGTACGCGTGACCATGGAGTGTGTGTCTCCTCCCACCTATGTACAGGGGCCTGGGGCATCTCAGGCCGTGACTGTTGGCACACTTGGCACCCATGCACCTGGGCCTTGATGTCCTTATCGAGTCCAGGCCACCAAAGATGGCTACGCGCAAGCGCCTTCATCCTCACAATTCCCGGATGACCCTCATGCAGAGAGAGCAAGACTCTAGGATGACTACCCTGCTACCCCACAGGATACACCCTTTGAAATTGGAAAACTCATGTTTCCTACGCCAAAAACTTTGGAATTCTGTACCAGGACACGTGTCAGGCCATCCTGACAACACCCATGTCAGCTCGCGTGTAAGCGTGTGATGAGTGGCAGTTTCAGCAGCCACATCCCTAGCATTGAGGGGAGATTCAGGCAATTCCTGAATGGAAAGAATGTGTACAGCAGGAGAAGGGTCTGTCTCTATTTGCTTCAGAGGTAACCTACTAAGGCCATCAGCGTGGCCCATCTCTGTACCTGGTTTGTGAACCAGGGTGTAGTCAGCTGACAAGAAAATTGACCATCTCAGCATTCTGGGGGAGATGATGTGTGAGGTTTGTTTGTTTGTTGTAAACAAACCCAGCAAGGGCTTGTGGTCAATGTAGACCGTGAAATGGCGGCCATACAAGAAATCATGAAATTTCTTGATGCCTGATACTATTGCCAAGACTTCTCTGTCAATCTGCGCATAATTACGCTCTGCAGATGAGAGAGTTCTGGAGTAATAGGCCACAGGGACCTGAGTCCCATCAGCCTTGAGATGACTCAACACTGCTCCTACCCCATAAGGGGAGGCATCACATGAGATGCACACAGGCAATTGCTCATTGAAATGCGCCAGTACCGCATTTGAAGATAGCAAGGCCTTGACTTCTTTGAAAGCTCTTTCATGTACGTTCGTCCATTTCCACGGAGTCTGCTTGTCCAAGAGCCGGTGTAACGGCTTAGCCACTGCAGCCTTGTGGGGGAGAAATGAATGATAGAAATTTAGCAGGCCCAGAAAAGCCTGGAGTTCAGCTTTTGACTGGGGGCTTGGGGCCAGTTGAATGGCCTGAAATTTAGACTCTGCAGGGTGGATGCCCTCAGCATCAATATGAAAACCTAGGAATTCGGTGGATGTTACACCAATCTTGCATTTGCCTTGCTGTAACTTTAGCCCAGCTTGGCGGAAATGCAGCAAGACAGCTCTCAGCCTTTCAACCAAGTTCCCAGGTGACTCTCCTGCAATGAGGACGTCATCGAAATAGGGGCAGACCCCAGGAATACCCCGGAGCGTTCGCTCCATCACCCCTTGGAAAATGCCAGGGGCTACATTGACCCCAAACTGCAGCCTTTTTACCTTAAAAGCCCCTCTGTGAGTAACTATAGTTTGGGCCTCAGCTGTTGCCTCATCAACAGGTAACTGTTGGTAGGCCTGAGCTAAATCAAGCTTAGCAAAGACTTTTCCCCCTTCAGTGAGGCCAAAATGTGGCTCACCACAGCACTGGATATGCATGTTGCTGCAAGGCTTTGTGCATTTATAGTCCGCACGAATTCGGACTTCACCATTGGCTTTTAATGGTGTCACTATGGGGGTTTCCCATGGACTAGAATCCACAGGTTCTAGAATGCCTTGTTGGAGCAGTTTGTCCAACTCAGCATCTATTTTATTTTTGAGGGCAAAAGACACCCTCCTTGGTTTAACCCTGATGGGTGTGATGGCTGGATCTAACCTTAAAGCAATAGGAGGCCCCTTGTATGAGCCAAGCTCTGGGCTGAACACATCAGCAAACTCCTTACAGACTCCTGCAAGGCTGGCAGTTTGTAGATGGTTAAGGCCAGTCACTTGGATCCCAAGTGCCTCGAACCAATCAAGTCCGATAAGACTCATTCGATCACCCCCAACTACCACCACATCTAACAACCCATCAAATTCCTTACGCTGTACTCTGAGCGTGGCCTCCCCCTTCACACTGACTCGGGAATTCTGGAAGTCAATGAGGATGAGATTGGAGGGTCTGAGTTTGACTCGTGAGCCACTCCTGGAACAAACCCTTTTTAAAGTGTCAGCAGAAATAATAGAAAGAGCGGACCCTGTGTCCAGCTCCATGGCCAGGGGAACTCCCTGCAACTTTACATCAATGCGAAGTTTTTTCTTAAGGGGCCGGTGGACCCCGGCTCTGAATACCCCCCTCCGGGATGCGCAAAAACCCACCCTGTGTTGGCTGGAGACCTTGGTACCTTTCAGAGGCAACTCTTCGGGGGACCTGTTTTTCTGGCGACCCAAGCAGGCTGATGCAATGTGGCCTTGCCTGCCACATGCCCGGCAAACAGCAGAACAAAAACGGCAGTTGGCTCTCCTGTGGCGACCCCCACAGCTGAAACACTGGAGGGATGCAGGCGTCTTTCCTCTGCGTTTGTGCAGTCTTCTCTCCGCTGACTGTTGAAGTCTGTCCACTTCTTCTTCCTCGGATTCTTCTTCGGATGCCTCTCGCACGACTTCCTGATGGACTTCCTGAACTGCTGCTGGAGGGTTCTTGGTCGACCGCAAAGCCTTCACCGCGCTGCTGGCTGCTTCTTCAGCTGCAACTTCTCTCAGGGCATCTTGGAAGGAAACATTAGCTCTAGCAAATAACTTTTGTTGCATCTCACGGCTTCGCAATCCGCAAACAAGTCGATCTCAGAGCCTTTCTTCCAAGTCTTGGAAAGCACATGGCCTAGCAGCCTGCCTAAGAGCCATGACGAAGTCCGCAGCTGATTTTCCCGGCCGCTGATCCCGCTATTTGAATTGGTGCCTCCAAGCTATTACGGAAAGCTTGGGCTCAAAATACTCGCACAGCATTTTCTTCAAATCTGGATAGGCGATCGACTCCAGTGGTGCTGGGGCTACAAGGTTCTCAGCAATGTCAAAAGTCTCTTGCCTGCAGACACACAGCAAGGTAGCAGCTTTCAATCCATCTTTTTGGACCTTGTTCACCCTGAAGTAATTCTTGATGTGAGCTGCGTAAGAGCTCCACCGTTCTGGGTGCGAAGTATCAAACTTGACAAGACAGCCCAGCTTGGACATCATTGTGACCGATAGCCTCTTCGATGTCTCTTGCCGCAAGGAAGGAGAAGGGGTCCCACGAAGCCAAGCCCACCTCCAGCGTCTTTGTACTGGCAGGCGGTTGCTTCTTCAGGACGCCGCGCTTCTCTTCGCTTCAGGCCTTCAGGTGAGTTGGCCTAGCTTCTTCTTCTTTGGCTTCCTTTTTGGCGAATCCCACCCTCGTCGCCAATGTTCTGTTCTTCTAAAGAAGACATCGAGACGAGGCTGGTTCACAACAAGGATCTCTTTATTGAAGCACATTCACAGAACAGAAGCAAGAACAACAATGGCCACTGGCCTTTTATATCACCTTGCAAGGGGATGCACATCCAATCATTGCAGGCCGTTCTCCCGCCTTGCGCATGTGCACAAGGCCGGAGACAGCCTGTCTGGGTCCCGGGCAGACACGTGGTCTGTCCGGGTCTCTGCAGCCTTCCTGAGCCTTGCTGAATGACTCAGCAAGGCCCAGGACATAACAGAAAGAAAGAAAGAAAGAAAGAAAGAAAGAAAGAAAGAAAGAAAGAAAGAAAGAAAGAAAGAAAGAAAGAAAGAAAGAAAGAAAGAAAGAAAGAAAGAAAGAAAGAAAGAAAGAAAGAAAGAAAGAAAGAAAGAAAGAAAGAAAGAAAGAAAGAAAGAAAGAAAGAAGGGCAAGCAAGCAATAAAGGAATGTGCTTCACTGCGCAATACATTTTTACCCTTTTTATGGTTGGCAATAACTTAGATGTATGTTATTCTAACAGGGCATCATCCAAACAGGAATAATATTTTCCTTTCTTTCTAGTGCATTGCTGTCAATGGAAGGAAGGGCAGTTTATGAGAGTTAGAAATTTCTGGGTCTCTTTATAGTCATCTTGTAATTACTTTGATGTCTACAACCAGATATAGTACAGTAGCTCTGGATATTCCTATTTTTCTTTTTCTAAGTATTTCCCTTGAAGCTAACTGTGAGGTCCCATTTCAAATTTCTCTCCTCCCTATCCCTGCATGTATATACAATATTTACAGCATTCAGACTTAGATAAGAAGAGCAATTAAAATCAGTATAACTTTATAATACTGCATTTGTGAACACTTTATTTCAAATTAATGGGAACATATGCATAACTATGAACAAAACCAGCATGATTAGGATGAAAATATTTTTCAGAAGAACACATTAGCTATTCATGAAGATTGGTCAGAGATAACAAAAGGACAGAAAAGGCCTGGCATAAACTAGACTGAAATTAATCTTAATTAAGCACATTCCAGGGGTTAAAAAACTTGCATCTGATAGTCCATAATGCCAAAGTTACAATTGTATTGGCATTTTGAAGGTACTTTTTTTCTTTTAAAATGATATATAAGCAAATTTAAATGGTTATTTTACTGTTCGGTTTACAAAATTAATATCTTACTTGTAAGCAATTCATTAATGGGACATTTTATAATCTACACTTGAGAAATAATTACATTTGGATATTCAATAGGGCCCTGGGTAGATACTATTTTTAATTTCTCCCAAATATGTCATATAGAAATTGATCTATCCATTAGGTCCCTCCTGACCCATATATATCTCAAAACCATACATCTCAAAACTTGGGAAAAAGAAAATTTTTAAGATAGAATTAGACCTTTCATGAAAATTTATATAGGAAACCTCCAAATGGCATTTTTATCATTTTTTATTTTTATTCAAAACATTAAAATAAAACGCCAAAAAATACAAAAATACAAAAAAAACCTGCAAACAAAACTCAATAAGACTACAAAAAAGAGTGCATAAAATGAAAAAAACCAAAACAGACATATATATAAATTGTCCCCCCAGTTGAATACTGATAAATATATTGCAAAAATAACTCCTCCCCCCCTTGTAAAGCAGGCACACAATTTATAAATTTCTAAAACACTGTTTATCCAACTCACTTAGCCTACATCTATCTACTATATGGAAACATAATTAAGAGGTAAACCCAACGGCTAAGTTAAACTTCAAAACTCTCTGTTAACAGGCCATTTTTTTGTATTTCACACATAGAAAGTCCACAATGGCTTCTGGACTACCATAAGTTACCACAGTCATTGTCTCTGATCGATCCAGGATCAAATATCCTCAATTGATTCTTAATAATTTTCTTAAGATATTAATCAGGATCTTTCGTAACAATTGGATTTTATTCCCGAAAGTCATAAGTCTCTGTTGTGTATATCTCCACAGCATTTATTGCACAAAAAAGTCTTCCGTAAGTTATAACATAATATCTTTTAACACTTGTTTTCCAGCTGGGTATAATAAGCCCATTCCCCAATACCCCTCAATCTTCTTGAAAAAGTCAAGTTCATCACTGGTCAATTCTATCAACTTTCTTTCAAATTCAAACCTTTCTCAGAGTCCTCCAACCAAATTGCATTTTCCAAGGCCAGTTCATCTTTTAGGTCTGACAATAGCAAATTACATTCCAAACTGTCAAATTGTAAATCTTGTTGTACTGCTGTTTACTTGCATCTGGTTACCATCTTTGAATTGATTTAAAAGTTTATCAAGCTTTTTATCCAAATTTTCAAGTTGGACTTGCAAGTTAAAAAGTATTCTGTTTCCCCAAATTTCCCAATAAGCTTGGAAAATTAAATCATTTTCAGATTCAAAGGGAGGGGGATGATGGGCTGTCTGTCAAAACAAAGCAAGATTATGGCATACACTTGAAAGGAGACCAGGAAGCCTGTAATTGGGGAGTTTGTCTGGCAAGAACAAAGAATGCTTATTCACAGGAAATATGCACGTGTAAAGCTTGTAACAATTCTGTGTGGTCAAAAAGCTGATAAAAGTAACAAAAGATTTAGGCATCTTGCAAGCTCAGCTAGAAGCTAGGAATAGAGATGGCCTGGAGCAAATAGTATGTGCATTAGATAACTCCTGAAGCATTCGTTAGCCAAGGCTTAGGAATAGGGAATGCTAGAGACCAATAGAATAATTGTTAGATTATTATTGAAATGTTTATTAGATGATATTTCTTATATATCCCACCTTATCCCACCTTCTACTTCAGAGAAAATGTATAAAACTTTATTAATTCTTTGGTTCGAGGTTCCTTGGCATTTGGCCAGGATCCCTTTTCTTGAAGCGCTTCAATAAAAGACAACAAAACCTGCACCTCGTGTCTGGTGTTCTTCATCGGCCTCAGCACCAGGCTCAGACCCGAATTGGGGACAACAATCTGGGGGCTCATGCTGGGATTCCACACCTGGATTCAATTGGAAGACACCAACAATCACTGGAGGAGGGCCCCCAGATGGGTAAGATCAGTGGCTGAAAGGTGTGTGATTGCTCTGCAATAACCTTTCCCAGTCGGTGACCAAGACTGTGTATTTCTGCATTGTCAGCCGCACTCAGGACCACGAGTCTTTGGACTATGAGTGGGTGTCTTGAAAAGCAAGGGGCGTGCAGAGATCCGCATGTCTCACTGATGCATAGAGTGGATTGAGTGAATGCAATGAGCCACTGTCTAAATGAACATCTGGCCCCAGTGAAATCCTTGGTGACTTCTTAATTGAACTCAAAGGCTGAAGCCCCGAAGAAACCGAGGAGCAGGAACAACCACCGGCAGAAGAAAAGAAAGGGACAGGACTTAGGAAGACAGGTAAGGACTAGACAGGAGACGTCCCAGGGGATGAGGGGCATCCGCCTGAGATCCAGCTTTGAAATGGGAAACTGGCAGCAAAAAGGCATCCAGTCAAGGGTCGATAGAGTTGCCAAAAGGGAAGCTGCCCAAAGACATGCCAATGGGTTGTATTTTGGCTAATTTTGAGATATTAGGGGAATAGATATAAGGATTAAAGGCAGCCTTTATTTCATTATTGTATGTCTGTCTGCCTCAAATTCCCTTGGGCAATCCAGGTGACTTTTGGCCGCCTCAGGGACCTTATAATATGGGGCTTATTGAGCAATTAAAGGCAATTTTGGAGAAACCAAAGAGACAGACAGAGATACAATATTTGAGTTTATTTGTGAAACTTATTAATAGTCCATTTTTGTTAGAGAAGTGTAGATGTGTGTCGTCTAAATTATAATAATAGTGATTGGTTTGCCTAGAGAAAGCATGAAATGAAATATCTGTATGTGAAATTGTTTATGCAAGCAGTTTGAATGGAGGATAAATGTGTGAATATGCTGATGTGTAAATGTGTGTGTGTATTGACGCACACACCCCAACCCCCGGGCTGTGAAAGGAACAGTGAGTTGCAGATTTTTTTTAATTTTTATTGTGAAGTAAGAGGGCAATAGCAAGTGTTTGCAAGGAAATGAGACAAAAAAATGAGAAAGGTCCCATGGAGGATGTGGGAGAAAATTCATGGAAAAATGCATGTGAAAGAGGGAGAGAAGGAGAGATAAAAGGATGAGAGTCCTGGGGATTTTCTTGAAAGAATATACCAGGCTTTCAGGCAATACACTGATTTAGATCCTGATGCTCCAGACAATCAGAAAATGATAAACATGATTTTTATAGGGCAGACAGCAGCAAATATTAGAAGAAAGTTACAGAAAGTAGAAGGAGGTCCAGGGAAAGGTGTTTCAGAATTGGTTGAGATGGCTTATAAAGTTTTTACTAACAGAGGGCAAGAAGAGAATAAGAAAGAAATCCAGAAGGCTCACCGAAACTCTATCTTCCTAGCAGATGCCCTTAGGCAGGAAAAGGGGGAAGGAAGGGGACTACAATCTGGAAGAGGACAGCAAGGAAGGGGAGTTCAGGGAGTCCCAAGCAGCAGAGGACGTGGAAGAGGAAAGGTCCCCTTGGGACCCAACCAAGGTGCTATAAAGCAAGGACATTGGAAGAATGAATGCCTGGTGGCTACAGCCATGTGAGCAGAAGAAACAGAATGAAGAGGCCAAGGGCAAGGAGCTATTGCTCCCCAACCCCCCAACCCCTGGTGGAAGTCCAAATTAGGGGGTCTAAACATAAGATGTTAATAGATACAGGAGCGAGCAGATCTGTCCTTACAGACCTATAGCTCCTCAGACTGATGATGAGACATCTCTTATTGGAGATTCAGGAAAAACTATTTCAGCCCCATTTTTTTACAACCTTTAGAATGTAAAGTAGGGTGCACTGTGTTAACTCACCATTTTCTATATTTCGTGGAATGTCCAATTCCACTCTTGGGACGGGACATCCTTGGTAAATTACAAGCAACCATAACATGCAAAAGGGAAAACATAAAGATGAAGATACCCCAAGAGGAAATATGGAGAGCAACTGCTTTAGTAACAAAAGAAGTCTCCCCAATCCCACCAGCAATAGAAAATGCTGTGAAACCATGGGTTTGGGCAGCAGGACAGCCAGGGAAGGCAATATTCGTTACACCAAATACAAAGTTTGGGAAGGATCCCATGGAGGAAAATCTTAAAGGGGAAATCAACTCAAAAAGCTTGGGAAACTCTGAAAAATATTATTATAAAAGCCCAGTCTAGCTCAATATCACTGGGGGGAAAAAAACAAGAAAACCAAAAAAAACCCCAGCATAGTTGCACAAAGAACAAAGTTGGGTTTACAACTGGCTGATAAACTGTACTCAATGTGTAATCCTCAGTGGAACTAAATCCACATGGAGGGAAATAAGCAGTGGGGTACCACAATGTTCCATTTTGGACCCAATATCTTTATAAACTATCTAGATGAGGGAATAGAAAGGAAACTTATCAAATAGCCAAGATCCTAGAAGATATGCTCAAGATCCAAAAGGATCTCAACAGATTTGAACATTGGGCCCTATCTAACAAAATGAAATTCAGTGTAGATAAAGGTAAGGTTTTAAACTTAGGCAAGAAAAATCAACTACACGGGTACAGACTGTGTGAAAGTTGGCTTAATACCAGTAATTGTGAAAAAGATCTTGGAGTCCAAGTGGACAGTAACTTAAATATGAGCCAACAGTCTGCGGCCACAGCCAAAAAACTCCTAGGTTGTATTAATAGAGGGATAGAATAAAAATCATGTGAAGTATTAGTAATACTGCTTTACAAAGCCTTAGTAAGACCACATTTGGAATACTGCATCCAGTTTTGGTCACCACAATGTAAAAAAGATGTTGAGACTTTGGAAAGAGTGCAAAGAAGAGCAACAAAGATGATTAGAGGGTGGGAAGTTAAAACATATGGAGAACAGTTGCAGAATTGGGTATGTCTAGTCTACTGAAGTGAAGGTTTAGGGGAGAGATAATAGCAGTGTTCCAATATTTGAGGGGCTGACGCAAGGGTCAACCTATTTTCCAAAGCACCAGAAAGCAAGACAAGAGACAATGTATGGAAACTAATCAAGAAGAGAAGCAACCTAGAACTAAGGAGAAATTTCCTATTAATTAACCAGCGGAATGGTTTTCCTTCAGAAATTTGGGTGCTCCATCACTGGAGGCTTTCAAGAAGAGACTGGATAGCCACTTGTTTGAAATGGTATAGGGTCAATGAGCACGGGGTTGGACTAGATAGCCTTCAAGGTCCCTTCTAACTCTGTTATTCTGAACAGAAAGTGCTACAAAGGGTTTATCAGAGACAACCACGGGTATTAACTATTGATTTATGAACTTCTACAGTATTTGCAAATTGTTGTACATCGCTCAGAGTAGCTTGTTTATAAGATGGAAGGCTATATAAATTGGTTTAATAAATAAATAAAAATAAAACAAGTTATATATATTGTTATATATTGTCAATGATTCTGGAATGTAGAACATAAAATTATTAAACTAGAAATTTAAACTTAAATTATAGAAACTATTCAATAAATGAAATGGGTAAGTACCCAAAGTCTCTTTGAATAGCATAGTGAGGTCTTGAATTTTCCCCAAGTAAACTCTCACATGGAAATCCCTTCCTGCCCCCACACCAAAAAAACAGGGCTAATTACCAAAGAGTGTCTAAAGATGCCTTTTGCATCTTAAGCATATTTTGTCTTACATGCTACAGTTCTCAGTAGCATTATGCCCAAGTTACAAAAGCAGGCATTTTGTAGTGGCAATAGTAGCACAGTCTCACTATTTGTTTAATTAGAGTGCACATTGGAAGTCAAATGGGCTGCAGTTATTGCCAGATGAAAGGTACAAATAAGAAGCATTTTATAAGTTACATTTACAACTGCACCTCAATAAAGAGTTAATCAGGAAATATAATTCATCAGGTGGTTTCCAGTAAGAGGTTTTCTTGGCAGGATATCTGGACAGCAATGGAGTCTGGACATTCTCCAAAGACAATCACACCATACCTACCTGTTTACTCTGGCTTGCTGAAAAGTATGTTTAGGCGTGGAAAGTGTTCTGTGACCTCTACATGTGTTTGTAACTGCAAGGGCCGGTGGGGAGGTGGAAAATGAGAGGCAGCGGGCCCCAAAGTGATTTGAATAGTGAGAAAGAGACGCAGCACCCAGCTGAGTCAGAAGTATTTGCTTTCATCCTCCTGAGTTTCTGGCAGTTCTTAATTAGCTTGCTGTCATCATTTGATCAGAAACTGCTTGAATTTGTTAAGACAGCAATAAAGTAGCTATATTAAAGCCGACTGGTGTTCACAATGTCATAGGAGAATTTTCAGCATATGCTAGACTACCCTCCAGATTGAAAGAAAATAAAGGGAGGATGAGTTCCTAGGGACAATTCCCGTGAATTACATTCTAAAATGGAACAATATATTTCCTTCATGTTGTAGGAAGCTTTGTAGCCAAAGGGTAAAATTGATTCTCACAGTAGCATCTGTTGTTCATACGAGTCAGAGTTTACCTCAGCTACAACCACCTTGGTATTCAATGCAGCGCCAACATAGACTTGATGCTCAAAGTTAGTATGCCATCTTTATAGAACCAGGCTCCTTCTTGGGATGCACACCAGATTGGAGATTGGGCAGTGAGAACCCAGTTAGAGGTGCTTAGTGCCTGTTCCTGTGCTGCTATGATCAGTGCCTCAGTGCTGCCTTATAGTCCAGCTCTTTCCAGACACTGGTAGGATTTCACAATGTCAGTTACCTCAGCTATTTGTCGATGGTCAGGAGTCCTGTCTTGCCACAGCATTTCCTCTGCTTGATCTTCCTCCCATGTCTGCTGCCTTAGGCATTTTCTCAGCAGCTCATCTTGGGATGCCACCTTAATGATGTTTTCCTAGTTGCTCTCAGTTTTGCCCAGGACAGTGACTTTCACACACACACACACACACACACACACACACACACACACACAATTTCTCCTTGATGTTTCCAATATTTTGCTAATTGACAGTTGAGTGTGGCAGTGAAAGTATTAAGGACATGATATCTGGAGGAAAAGACTCTGTGGCCTCCCTCCTTCCCTTGATGCCCTAAGCATGTGCTTCTTTTACTAAATGGTTAATCTTGGGCTGTTCAATAGCCATTAATAAAAACCTTAACTATGCCTTCTCAGAAATATAGTTTACAAAATACATAATAATAGAGTTGGAAGCGACCTTCGAGGTCTTGTAGTCTAATCCCCAGCTCAGGCAGGAGTCTCTATACCAGAGCTTTTCAACCTTTTCACAGATTGTACCACTTTTAGGACATGACAATATTTGAGTACCACCAGTGCTTAGCAAGGTGTCAAAAACTTGAAGACTAAAAAAAGGGGGGGGGGATTTTGGGTTTTACTGATTAGATTCATTCATTGTTATAGAAATGGCTAGTTTATAATATTATGGAAAAGTAAAAAGTTGAGGTTCAATGTTAATGCTTCCTTCTACTGCAACAGAGGAAGTCTGTTCTTTTTCCCTTCTCCCCCTCACTTTTCCCCCTTTTTCCTCCCCACTGTGTCCTACTATTTGCTTTTGTATTTTTATATTTTATTCTATAATCTAATAAAATATTACAAACTGTAGAAAAAAAGGAAAAAAGTACCAGTTTTAATTTCTTTGGCAGCTGTTCCTTTGCTGAATCACTTTCCCTTTGCACTGACAAATGTATGATGAATTAATCCATGTTTATTAATAGGCACCACTACCAGCTAGCTCAGGGGTCTTCAAACTTGGCACTTTTAAGACTTGTGGGCTTCAACTCCCAGAATTTCTCAGCCATCATGGCTGGTTGAGGAATTCTGGGAGTTGAAGTCCACAGGTCTTAAAGTTGCTAAGTTTGTAGACCCCTGAGCTAGCTGGTCGGCCCTTCTTCCTCTCTTCCTTCTGAGCTCTTTCCACAGTGTAGTAAGAATGCACCCCTCCCCCAATCCCTTCCCTGTACCCTTAAAAACACAGGAATCAAGTGCAAAGCAAGAAAGACTCACAAAATAAAGAAACACATAAACTCCAGGTTTTTTTATTTAAGCTGCCTCAGGTGTGTCATGTGTCACAATGTTGCAATCCGCGACTGAAAGGCTCCGGCAATTGCGAAAAAGTTTAGCCTTAAATTAAGCCAGTTTATCTTCAAAGAAAACTTTCTAAAAGCCATAGACAGACTCACGATAAGGGGGTAAAACTAATTACATTTGTTTAAAGGGATTAAACCTACCGAAGTCAACACTTTGGACTCATTGCTAGCCTAAAATACAGACTAAAATATTCCAATAACCAAAGCACACAAAGGAGCCTCTGAATTACAAAACGCTGTAAAAATTGTACAAAAATCCTTATGGTAACCCAATCAAGCTGCCAGCTGATCCAGAACTAAATAAACCCACCTCCTTTCCGACATGCTCGTCTGCTGGCTTTTCATTTCATCAGCGCTGATTGCATTCTCCTGGTTGGAGAAAACGAACCAGGGGACCTTTTCTTCCAGCAACAGTTGCTGCTTCTTCCCTATCCCTGTTTCCTCCCTGCCTGCTGAGCTCTCCTTCTCTTTCCGTTTTCTTTTTTTCCCTTTCCCACCCAAATCACCTCCTTTTATAGCCTCTCCTCTCCTCCCCCACCCTTTTTCTTCAGTTCACCTCCAGCTCCTCACTGCTTCCGGAAGTGCCAATCAGCTGGAGCCAATCAGCTGGAGCCCTGCTGGCTCCTGGGGCTTCTGCCAAACCCAGACAGTCCTGCAGCTGCACCTGCCTCTCCCTCAGGCTTGGATTGCTTTGGCTTATTCCCCTCCCCCACTACACTTCTCTAGGATTGTCGCATACCACCTGCCATGTGGCAAAATATCACAGGTGGTACGTGTACCACCGGTTGAAAAGCCCTGGTCTATACCATTCTGGAGAGATTGCTGTCCAATCTTTTCTTAAAAACCTCCACTGATGGAGCACCCACAACTTCTGGAGGCAAGTCATTCCAATGATTAATTATTCTCACTCTCAGGAAATTTCTCCTTAGTTCTAGATTGGATTTTTCCTTAATAGGTTTCCATCTGCTACTTCTTGTCCTCCCCTCAGATGCCTTGGTCAACCCCCTCTTTTCTATGACAGCCCACCAAATATTGGAACACTGTTGTCATATTAACCTAGTCCTTCTCTTCATTACACTAGACATACCAGTTCCCATAACTGTTCCCATAACTATTCACCATATGTTTTAGACTCCAGCCCCTAATCATCTTTGTTGCTCTTCTCACTGGTCTTTCTAGAGTTTCAAAATGACCTTCTTCACCCAGCTTGCAACAGACTGCACCACTAGCAGCAGCATCTTTCCTCTCCATTTTGGGAGTCAGCTGGGATCTTGAATTAAATCCCTCCCATTTCTGAGCTTCGCTGAGATGGGAAGTGACCTCAAAGCAGACACAGAGCAGAGAATCACTTTATTGGCATGTGAATAAACATTATTAAGAGGCACAGAATTTTGATCATTTTGCTATTTATCTATGGAGATTCTCAATCATTCAGGTCATGATTGTTCCAAAGGTGCTTTTCCAAAAGGCAACTGGACTTTCTTGGTTTTTTTCTTTGAAAATATTTTGCTTCTCATCCAAGATGCTTCTTCAGTTCTGTTAGAACTGAAGAAGCTCCTTGGATGAGAAACAAAACATTTTCAAAGAAAAAGCCAAGAAAGTCCAACTGCCTTTTGGAAAATCACCTTTGAGATTTTGCTCTTTGCTTTGGAGACATGACAGTGGGCAACAGCCTTTCCTCTAATAATTTACAATAAACACACAAAAGGAGTATGTGGCTCTGAACTTCAGAGGAAAAACTGTTGCCCACTGAAAGCTGTTTTCAAAGAAACAAGCAGTAATTTATCAGCTTTCAAGATTGATGGCATTTCCTTGTGTTATGTGCTCCTGGCTACTTTCCTTCGTGACCAAAGGCAAGCTCGCCTGACCAATAACCAGCCAAGACACAGTGAAGGCCTTTTGTTTCATTTATTGCAATAAATGGGGAGAGAAGCTATCAAAGCTTGGTTCTCTTCAAAGTTCCAATCCAAAATATTTCTTTCTTTATATAACCCTTTCCCTGGCCACCACATCCCTCCTCGTTCCCCATTGGCTGATGTACTATGAGGTTACACTCTTTCTGACTGCTTGCTACATATTTCCTGCTACCTTAAACATACTAAATCATACTTCACATGTACATTAATAATATAAGATATTAGAGATATTCAATTGCTTGTTTTGAATTCTGGGTCCCTGTTTTATGGCTCCTTACAACAATAAGTTCTTCTTTCTTATTTTTCAGTTTTAGCTTTGACTTTCCTGTTATCCCATTCAGCTAATTTTCCTGTTGTAGCTGTTTTTACAACTTGTATTCTTCCTTTTCCCACTCTAAAGACCAGCTAATTTTTGCCTACATGTCTATCTTACATCCTCCCTTTATGCTATCATTTCCTGGTTCCCCATTGTAGTTTCTTTGACAAGCTTGTTTCTCCACTCAGTAAGTTTCCACTACACAGCAGATTCAATTTTACATTTTTCTTTCAATATTAAATTTTGAAGACCATTCACTTACTTCTATAACTTGTATGCAAATTAATTGATAGCCAGCCAGTTTCTTTTATTGACCTTTACTGATTGCCAGAGTAGTTATTTGCATAGGTGGTGTGGTAACAATAAAATAAAGTTTCACATTGCTATGGGACTCCAAAGCTAAGAAAACTTCAAACAATGAACTTGTGAAATGGTAAGAAGGAAACACCTGCAGAAATTATAGAGAAATCTCTTTGGATGACCTGAAAAGAACTGGGAAGCTGCTGCTCAGATTTCTAATGTTCAGTCTGAACAATAAAATCCTTATGGCTAAAAAACTTGTGTAATAAGAGTCCATGTTCTGTCATTTTACCTTGGCAATGTACTGCATTTTAATTAAGTTTACTCTGACATTCAAACCCTAACTGCCCAGCTCAGCTGTTAAAATTTCCAATAACCAAAACCTATACTCTAAATATATTTCATTTCAGATTTAAAATGACATAATAGTTCAGAATTTTGGCTGAAAAGTTAAGGGATATTGTTTGACCAGGTTTTTTTGGTTTACTATAATCAATCAATCAATCATGGGCTAAAAGAGTTGGTTTTTTCCACTCTCTGGCATTTTGTAATATATCTGATTCTGAGCTTTATCTTTTCCTGCTAACATTATGATGATACCCCACACAGAGAATGTGCTTTGGATTTTAGGCAACATTGCATTGTTTTGCGCTAGATTAAAAACTAAACAAGGATTTCATGAAAGCAGCTTTTCCCACCAGATGCCATAAATATACTTTGCACAGCAATTCACACAATTCCAGTTGTTGGAGAAAGCTGCACTCAAGCTTTCTGGAAAATATACATGTTGCAATTTTTAAAAATGTATGTATTGATTTATAGCATCTACATTTTGAAAGTATTCAGACCCCCTTCACTTTTGTCAATTTTGTTGTGTCTACAGTTATTGAAATTCATTTTTTTATTAATCTACACTCAGTACCACATAATGATAAAGTGAAAATAGGAGTTTAGAGATTTCTGTAAATTTATTTAAAAAGAAAAAACTGAAATATCACATTGGCATAAGTATTCACATCCTTTGCAACAACACTTGAAATTTAGCTCTGGTACCTCCCATTTCTCTGGATCATTGCTGATGTTTCTATATCTTGATTAGAGTCCACCTGTGGTAAATTAAATTGATTGGACATGATTTGGAAAGGCACACACCTCTCTATAGAAAGCCCCACACCTGACAATGTATACTGTAGTTGAGCAAAAGCCATGAGCTCAGAGACAGGATTATTGCAAGGCACAGATCTGGGGAAGGCTAAATAAAATTTCTGCTGCACTGTAAGTTCCTAAGAGCACAATGGCCTCCATAATTCTCAAATGGAAGATGTTTTTCACAACCAGGACTCTTCCAAGAGCTGGTTGCCTAGTCAAACTGAGCAATCGGGGGAGGAGAGATGACCAAGAACTCTGACTGAGCTCCAGAGATCCTGTATGGAGATGGGACAGAATTCCAGAAGGACAACCATCACTGCAGCCCTCCACTGATCTGGGATTCATGGCACAGTGGCTAGAAGAAAGCCGCTCCTCAGTGCAAAAGACATGAAAGCCCACTTGGGGTTTGCAAAAAGGCACCTGAAGGATTCTCAGACTGTGACGAACAAGATTCTCTGGTCTGATGAAACCAAGATTGGTACATTGTCAGGTGTGAGGCCTTCTATAGAGAGGTGTGTGTCTTTCCAAATCATGTCCAATCAATTACCACAAGTGGGCTCCAATCAAGGTATAGAAACATATCAGCAATGATCAAGAGAAATGGGAGGCACCAGAGCTAAATTTCAAGTGTTGTTGCAAAGGATGTGAATACTTATGCCAATGTGATATTTATTTTTTTATTTTTTAATAAATTTACAAAAATCTCTAAACTTCTGTTTTCATTTTGTCATTATGGGGTACTGATAGATTAATGAGGGGAAAAAAGAATTTCAACAGCTGTAGAATCAAGCTGTAGCATAACAAAATTGACAAAAGTGAAGGGGGTCTGAATACTTTCTGAATGCACTGTATATCTCTATGGATCTATATTTTGCCCCCTTTCCACTTAATATACATTCTGTAAGAAGGGGGAAAGCATTTATTCTGATGTTATGATGTTATGTTCTGATGTTATGTTAGATATACAGAATTATGAACAGAATATGTGATTCTAAAAACTCAGGCTTTGTGATCTAAATCTATTCCTTTAAAAGTAGGAAACACCTGGAGGAACATATTACTGTGGTGTTAAGAACAGATTTAAAGCTTGAATAGTGAAGTATTATTTTAGAAGGGTGATACAGTATAATCTGTATAGAATGGCTTAGTGACTTGGAATCATAGGGCTGGAAGGGACCTTGGTGGTCTTCTAGTCCAGTCCCTTGCCCAAGACAGGAATCCTTATATCATCCCAACAAAAGGTTGTCCAATTTCTTCTTGAAAAGCTCCAGCAATGGAGCACCACAACTCCTATAAGCAAGCCATTGATAATGCCACCACTATCAGTACATTTTTCTTTAATTAGAAGTTGAATCTCCCTCTAATGAGCTTCCACCCATTTCTTCTCATCCTGCCATCAGGTGCTATGGAGAATAAATACATCCTCTCTTCCCTGTGAATGGTCTTCAACTATTGGAAGATGGCTATCATGTCACCTCTAAGCCTTCTCTTCATTAGGCTAGACATGCCTAGTTCTCTTAGCCATTCATCTTATAATTTAGCCTCCAGACCCTTTATAATCTTTGCCATTCTTCTCTGCACTCTTAATAGAGCTTCAGCATCCTTTTTGTATCATGGTGACCAGAACTGGACACAGCATTCCAAGTGTGGCCTTACTAAGGCAGTATAGAGCAGTATTATCGGTTCCCTTGATCTTGATGCTATCCCTCTGTTGATGGAACCTAGGACTGCATTGGCTCTTTGGCAGATGCAGCACACTGCTGGCTCATACATGAAAGGTAGTCCATCAGGACACCTAGATCCCTCTCAAAGGTACTACTGTTGAGCCAGGTACTGCCTTTTCTGTACCTGTGCATTTAGTTTTTCCTGTATAAGTGCAGGACCTCACTTTTCTCACCACTGAACTGCATCTTATTGGATAGAGTTCAATGTTCAAGTTTATCAAGATCCTTCTGAATCTTGAGTGTATCTTCCCAAATGTTAACAATTCCCCGCTGCTTGGTCTCTTCTGCAAATCTGATGAGTGCCCCTTCAATCCTCTCATCTAGATCATTTATAAAGATATTGAAGAGCACTGGGCCCAAGACACAACCTTGAGGTACCCCACTGCATGCTTTCCTCCAGGTAGACATAATTTCATTGAGGACTACATGTTGAGTGTGCAAAACGTTGAATGCATTCTTAAAGTATATCCACAACATTTCCTTGATCCACTAATTTAGTCACTTTATTAAAGAAGGCAATGAGGTTTGTCTGGCATGACCTGCAAAATATATATTGAAGCACTGAAAAGATTACATGCGAAGGAGGATTTTAAATAAGATTTCTTGAGAAATATTGGACAATCATTTTAAAAACACAGATCTCAATTTTGGGGAATGGTGCTCTAAATGTATAAACTGGGTTTTGCCTAAGGTTACTGCAAATGAAATAAAACAGATGGTTTCTTAACTGCATTATCATGCTTATGTGTAGGAGTTCATGCTTTGCTGCATCCATTGCTATTTTAGCTGAAGGAAGACATAGTAAGCAAATGAAGCACATCCAGCTTGGCTGGAATGCATGGATGATCTCTACATCAGTTTAGCACATTATTTGGTCTGAATTATTGTACTATGAAGTAAATATAGACTAGGTTTAAAAATTACTTTTGGGAAAAGACACAACAAAAAGCTTCCCCAGAACTGGTACAGCATCTGAACCTTTTTTTTCTGTTATTGTAAGTTCCAATCTTCCCTCTGTATACATCATCATTGTCATCGTCATCATCATCATCATCATCATCACCATTATCATGTAATATTTAAGCCAAACACACAAAATGTTTTAAAATATTTTTATTACATTTTATAAAGTGTACACATAAAAAAACCAACTAATAATCAACAGAAATGATAGAATAAAAAAGAATAGGGATAGAAGTATGAAAAAGTATAAAGAAAAAGTAAGGAAAACACAAATATCTATAAAGAATGACTTCCAACTTCTTTTTCCAGGGATATAAAGAACGTTTACTTTCAACCCTTAGTTTAAGACTTAGTTCAACCCTTAGTTTAAGATAGAATCAAGATCACGTGAAGTATTAATACCACTTTACAATGCCTTGGTAAGGCCACACTTGGAATACTGCATCCAGTTTTGGTCACCACGATGTAAAAAAGATGCTGAGACTCTAGAAAGAGTACAGAGAAGAGCAACAAAGATGATTAGGGGACTGGAGGCTAAAACATATAAGGAACGGTTGCTGGAATTGTGTATGTCTAGTTTAATGAAGAGAAGGACAAAGGGGGACATGATAGCAGTGTTCCAATATCTCAGGGGCTGCCACAAAGAAGAGGGAGTCAAGCTATTCTCCAAAGCACCTGAAGGCAGGACAAGAAGCAACGGATGGAAACTAATCAAGGAGAGAAGCAACCTAGAACTAAGGAGAAACTTCCTGACAGTTAGAACAATTAACCAATGGAACAACCTGCCTCCAAAAGCGGTGAATGCTCCAACACTGGAGGATTTTAAGAAGAGACTGGACAGCCATTTGTCCAAAATGGTGTAGGGTTTCCTGCCTGAGCAGGAGGTTGGACTCGATGACCTCCAAGGTCCCTTCCAACTTTATTATTATTATTAAGACTATAATGAAATGTCCCCCCAAAAGAAAAGGGGAAATAAAAAAAATTCTTTCCCCCTTATTTAAAATTTTAACACTCATCAAATCCATATGACAAAGTTTTATTTTTCCCCAGTCTCTTGCATAAAGTTCAGAAAGGGCTTCAATTATAGATGAATTTCTTTCATCTAAAGTGATCTTTCTCTCATGACAGCCATTAACTTGGCCGTCGTTGCCAGTTCTGTCAACCATTCCTTTTTTTTAATATATTTTATTGATTTTTTGCAATAACAATCTTTAGTGCTTAGTAAACAGCATGTTGTCTGGGTTCATATATTTGAAAAAAATAATAATAATTAATTTATATAATTCCATAATCAATATATTAATTAATAATATGTTTCCTTGATCTTCCCTCCTTCCAATGGTATTCTCCTTTCTCAACATTAGATAAATGTAACAATATTTTCAATACATACAAGGTTGGATATAAACGTTTTTTGTGTTTGTACAAATAACAATGACATCCATATATAACATCTTTTCTAATTAACTTATGTTTCAATTGTATTTGTCATCTTGTGTCCTGTTTTCAAAATTCTTATTAAAACTTAATTTCCCCTCAGTATTAAAACCATTCTTATCATAGTTTTCTCAAAATTGATTACCTAAATATCCAAACTTTTCATTTACATATACCATCCCAATATTTTCATATTTCATGTATTATAAAAATACTATACTACTTATATATCCTATAACATCCACGTATAACATCTTTTCTGAACAGCTTATATTTCATCTATTCTATCCCTCTGTTAATGCAGCCTAGCACTGTGTTGGCCTTTTTGGCAGCTGCAGCACACTGCTGGCTCATATTTAAGTGATTGTCCATTAGGCCACATGGCTACAGGGAGGAACCGGAAGTCCCTGTTAACCATTCCTGTGTTGTGGATATCATAGGATCTTTCTAATGTTGAGCATATAAACGTTATGCTGCTATTATCATGTATAACAGTAAAACACCATGTGATTTTTCATTGTTTTATCCACAAACCCTAATAAAAAAATTTCTGGTCTAAATTGTACATTAATTTTCAAAAACTTTTGAATTACATTACTTATTTCCCTCCAATATTGTTTAACTAATTTACAAGTCCATCAAAGGTGATAAAAGGTTCCCATTTGAGTCTTACATTTTCAACAACTATTTGGGGATCCTTTATACATTTTAGCCAATTTATCTGGGGATAAATACCATCCATATATTATTTTGTAGAAAATCTCTTTGAAGTTAAAGCTTAAGGTAAATTTCAGTCCCTTTATCCACATATTTTCCTACTGATTGATATGTATGTTATAGTGAAATTTGTTTGCCCAGCTTATCATGCATGTAATCAAAAGCTTTTTCTGCATCTAAAAATAATAATAATCCAGTTTGCTTTTTGTTGTGTTGCTGTAGGTACTCTTAAGACATTCAGAACTATCCCCACATTGTCCTTTAATTGCCTTTTGGGTGAAAACCCACTTTGGTCTGGATGGATGGGTTCCTGAAGATTTAAGAGTTCCTTAAGAAGTATATACTCTAGATCAGAGGTGTCAAACTGCCAGCCTGCAGGCCAGATGCATCATGCCGAAACCACGCCCACCCCATTGCCGGCAATGGGAAAAAGTCATGATACGTTGCGACACGTCACATGATGTTGCGAGTTTGACACCCCTGCTCTAGATGGAATATATACAGTTATTGATCACACTCAATAAGTCAAGAGTTTGGGCCAGTTCTCTTTTCTGTGTTAAAGACAGATCAAGTGATAAATCTGTCCCAGAACCCACAAAACCTAAAGGAATAGTGTATGTTAATAAACAGAGTTATCAAACATGGAGCCTACCAATTCTTAGTTTTCAATCATTTGGTGGGAATCATATTTCCCCTCAGTGTCTTTCCATTTTTCAATTGGAAAAAAATTGGGAATGTTGCTTACAAATTATTCTTGGTTTTTGCCTTTAGATATTATTTAAACAATAATATTAGAGGAAAGAATAGTTGTTGATAGTGGAATGTCCTTGTTTGTTGTTTATTTTAACTTTGTTAGGATATTGAATTTAGTAGCTGGAACAGTAAAGTGTACAATAGGCCAGAATACACAGTTATAATTGATTAGTTAGAGAGTGCTGACTCATGCATGATGCAATCTATGCTATGATTGGTTGCCATAAGTATAAAAGGGGAGTTTCCCTTTTCCCCCTCTTTTTTCTTCTGCATGTTCTGCGTACTGTTTAACTTGCTTCGTGATATTTCTGTGTTCCTGACTATCTTATGTTTTTCTTTCTGAATGATGACAAAGACTGCTATAAGTTTGAATGTTAAATGTATTTATATAAATAAAAGACTACAAGTTTGTGTTAGTGTCTCCGACTTCATCTGGACAACTGCTGCGCAATTCCTTGACAATCTTAATACATTTTTAAAAGCTTCTTGGAGAAAGGTACCTTTAGTAGACAGTCAATACTCTGATCCTCCTTGATTAATATTTGGTTTTGGCTCTAAAATCAGTATTTCTCATTTTTTTATACATTATACATAACTTTGAAGAACATTAAAGAGGGGATAGTTGCAATTGATATTCAGCATTTCTTTTGTGACCCAGATATCAACTTGTGATGAAATTTGTAATGGATGCATGGGAGAATTATATATGGGCATGCCTTTGCAATTTTCAGGAAATGAAAAAGCACTTTGAGTATTGCACTTGGTGGAAATTCAATAAAATGCAGCGATCTACCTATTCTAGTTACTGGGATAAAATTACAAGGAAGTAAATTTCTATCCTGCATCGTGTTGAACTGTGCCACCTAATTCTCTCCCCCAGTTAATATTCACCCACTAACTCATTCATCCATCACTAAAACAATACTTTATAATCTTCTCCGAGAACTTCGATTATTAAAAGGATCAGAAAAACAAGAATAATCCTGAAACATCATTGCTTATTAACAATCAACAGGATACCAAAGTAAGAAATCAATTATTTATTTTATGTATAAACAATTTTGAAGAAAAATAGCAGAATGATAAAAAAACTAAAAAAATCAAGAGGAATAGTAACATATATGTATTGGTTCAAAAACGTGTCTTCTGAGAATTTTCTTCCTATCATTGATTCTTCTGTATCTTAATTAGGACAGCCAAAAATAGTCAATGTGTTGGACAACTGAGTAAAGTCATTGCACAAATTCTGGAATTCTTCATCCTGACATTCGTCTTCATTTGGCCACCTTTCGATCCAGGTGTTCTTTGTAATCATATAGGAAATTCTGGAAAGAGGAAACAGGCTAGCTTAAAACTTAACTCTGCAAGGAAATTAGTTCAACTGTTGGAGCAATGTTCTAGGTTTGAACTGAATCCAAGTATAGTTTTTAATTATTTCATCCCATGAGTATGACATTTTAATTTAGATTTTGATTTTAGGGTGAGAGAAGAAACTTTTCTTTTTCCTTAAAATCCAAATACTGAAAGAACTGAATTCTGTAAAATTCAAATGGCTCCTGCCATAAAAGACTTTACACATTTCAGTTGACACACATAGTGGAAAATTGTATCTGAATGCTACAGATGTATACTATCAACAAAAATTTTAAAGTATGTTTGTAGAACCCAAATGGAACGAAAAACCCCTCCAATGGCTCACAGCTACGACTTCTCAAAATCAACCAGGCAAGGAGAATAAGAGATGCATCAGACTTGTGGTAGCTAAGACAATCCTAAATTCAGGAAGACTTTAAGAAGTATTAGATAAAAATGAGAAAATCCTTATGTTGTTTTGGAAGGTTAAACCACCCAAGCAGTATTTTGATCTTCTTCAGGTAAATGAGTATCAACCTTAATGTTCCCCAAAACACCTAAAACAACAGATGCACATTCCTAAACATACAGTGATAATCTACCAACTCTTTTTCATTTATATGTTTGAGTGTATAGAGAGGAACAACTAGGTGCAACCCTTCCCCTATTGAACTGTCTGTACAATGGTGGAAATAACAAATGGTGGAAATAATTCAGAACAAAGTGAACAGGATGGATGGGACTAGTAGGTCTGGGCTGCAAAAATTTGGGCAACCACTAGACAGTAGCAAAGAGATACAGACAACTTTCATTCTTTGCTGAGTGAAAGATCTCACATACACAGATCCTTGCAGGCCAGATCTGGAGGCTCTGGGAAACTTGAGGTTGTGGTAGAAAAGACACCTCCAGGCAAGCGCAGGTCCTCAGTATACAATAGAGCATACCAACTGTGTGGCTTGAAGCATCTGGGCAAAAGCTTCAGATATTCCCAGAGAGACTTTGCTGGGGAGATGCTGCTACCCATACATGAAGGAATCTAAAAATCCCTGTTAAGTCTTCCACAGTCTTCCCCACAAGGTCATATGTAACCTACAGAAGTCTTCTGTGGCATCCAATAAATCTGAGGAAGAATGGCTATTTTGATATTAACAGATTCAGATTTGGTTGCTTTTTCTATGGTACTGTAGATATATTGTTAGGTGTTCTGTGAATTTGATAGCACAACAACAAAGTCTATAAAACTTTAAAAAATTAAAAATATTAGTGAAATACGTACTCATTTTTCTTGTGCCACAGGTCACTGCTGAGACCCCAGATCAGATAATCATTGTTCACCTTCAGATTCAGAGCCTCCTGGCATTTCCTTTGACTGACATACTGGCGGGGCTTTGCTTGTGGATTTCGGTCAGTGCCTACAGAAATTAGATAAAATCTGAATAAACATTTCAATAGGGGTATGGTGTTACATTGGCAAGTAGTGTTATGTAACCAGAGAAGAGGGAATAGCTGTATTTAGTGGGTGCATTGGTTCTTTCTTCAACTGCTACTGAACCATATTTATCACCCTGGGGGAAACAAACCATCTTCTCAGCTCTACCTTTTTCCTCAGAAAAGCCAATTATATGCCACACAGATACCGCAGCATCTGACACTGAAAAACCAGTTCCCTATCTCAGTACTGGAGCACTTTTCAGGCTAACCTCATCTGTCTGTGGATCATCCAGAGAAAATTCCTGTCAACAGAAGTGAAAGGGAGGCCATTTTTGCAGAGTGAAGTGAGGTCATTGGCAATTCCCACTACAACAGATCCTTCCCACAGTCGATCTTCTGACTCAGGGGTCTCCAACCCCCAGTCCATGGACCAGCACCTGTCCACAGTCTGCCAGGAACTGGTCCGCGCAAGCAAGCAAAGCTCAATCCGCGCACATGTGGAATCATGAAACCACGCCCCCATTTGGTCCACGGAAAAACTGGTCTCCACAGAACTGGTCCACTCTGCCCAAAAGGTTGGGGACTACTGTTCTGACTCACTGGAGCAGATTGATCAGGATACAGAAAACTGGTAGAATGATAAAAATGGCTCCTCCCTCTTTTTCAGATGAAACTCATCCCTAGTTCCTCATCCTCACAGACAAAATCCTGAATCCTTATTTAAAACAGAAACATTCTGTTTAGAAAAACCCTATCATGAGTTTGAATAACAATGATAATGATGAGGACTAAGATGTTTCCTCTCTTTAAAACACAGAAAAAAGAGTAAAGAGATCAATTTAAAGGCAGCTCCTCTTACAAGCAAAAGAATACACCAGACCTACATCTATTTGTGCATCCTTACTATAACCAGCAGCATTAAAAGGGAAATTTGTTTTAAGAAATATTGATTTGTTAAGTTGTATGCTATCCCATATTCCTTTTGATAATTATAAAGCTAAGAATAAGGGAGGTTTGAAGGAATTACTGAAACACATTTGTGAGGATGATGAATCTTCAAGTGTTACAAAAAATTCTAGGAAATATTCAATCATGCACATTTTGAGAGAACTTCTATCTGACTTTACTGTTCCATAGAGTTTCTGTGCAATAAAATATTTCATACTGAGACTTGAGGCACTGGGTTTTTAATGGCTGCCCTCTTTTACCTTACTCTTACGAAAGGAAAATTCTAGGAAACACTGACATTCTGACCATAAAGATTCAATAGGTAGGTGAAGTTCCCCCGATATCTCGGTAACTCCCACCCTGTTGGCCTTCTAGAAAGCTTCAAGAGCTGGCTTCAAGCCCTTGGGTTAGGGTGATTGGGCTCCTGTCAGATACATTTGGGGGTATGGATGATATCAGCTGGATTCAGCATCTGTTCTTGCTCTTTATTCTTTTTTCATATTCCATTAGTAATTTTATTACACTGCATTTATTATTTTCTTTGATTTTATTGTACATTGTCAATAGTCAATTAAGAATGGGGGTGACACTTAAATTGAATAAATTAAACCAAATTAAATAGACTAATCTGAACTTTCAAATGGGGTTCAAATGAACTTTCAGATTTAAAGAAAATGTTTCCATTATCTAATATTTGCTTTGCTTTAGGGGAAAATCCTTACCTCCTTTAATAACTTCTAAAACGTCCATGACATAGATATCATTACCATCTTTTTCTTCTATGCGAAGCAACTTGGCTTTGTAGACTTTTAAGAACAAAGACAGAAACAATACTCGTTAAGACAACTAATTATTTTTCACCATGAGTGGTATAATCAGTGAGACACGGGTGCTGCTAGTTGTCTCTAAACATTCTCGTTTTTAAAAAATGTTTTATTAATTTTTTATAGTTACAAATCTTTAGTGCTTAGTAGACATTCTCAATCATCCAGGTCATGGTTATCCCAAACATGCTGATCCAAAAGGCAACTGGATTTTCTTTCTTACCAAGAAAGTCCAGCTGCTTTTCAGAAAAACAGCTTTGGGACAGGTACTGTTAACGTTTCCACCTAGACTATGGGCACTTCCAGGCTGGATCTTTATGGCAGTCTAGAATCCCTCAGGTAAGGCCACTGAGTACTAGCTCCATTGTGGGGTACATGGAAGCAAATTGTGTATTTTCTCTTGAGGTGCTGTGTTTTTGTGAGTGTGATAGTGTTATCAGTCATGTGAGGTAGTCCAGACAGGAAGCATGGCCAGATGGACTAAAATTACTTTATTGTAAGTTTGCATTAACAGAATCTTGCAAGACTGAAAGTACATTACTTCCCTGTCCCTTTTACAGCCCAAGAAACTAGGGAGGATCTTTTGGGAGACGTTTGCCACACCTGAATTCCATTTGTAGGCTAAGCTGCCCCCTGTCCAGTCATCTCCCAAGGTCATTCCCAGATACCATTACAGGTTTGTTGGAATGACCTTGGGAGACAAGAGGAGGACCTGCAGCCTACCTAGGCAATGGGCTGATGAGAGGCAGCTCAGTCTGTGGGGGTGGGAAAAGCACAGGAAGTGTTTCAGAGGGGACCCTCCCTAGTTTTCTGGAGACTAGAAAGAGAGGATGGGAGAAATACTTCCAGTCTTCAGGAATCCGCTTAATATAACCTTATGCTAAAGATTCTTTTGATGCACCCGGTTGCTCTTCTTGTCTGGACTACCACGAAGGGCTAACATTAAGCTTCCAAGCAGTCCTTTCCCCCATTTGTGAAAACTTTCACCTCACTCCACTTCACAGTACTGTAGTGTTTAGCCCCTGGGTTTTGAGGATGGGGCCATGCAGATGATTGCAGTTTGGCTTCATGCTGCTTTTTGAAGGATTGAGAATGAAAACAGTGGAGGTGAGGAGCATGGAAATGTTCTCTGAATCTCAGTGCTTTGGCTCTGCTTACTCCTTGATCCAGATCCATTTCCAGGAGCCATGAACTATTATGCTACACCAGAGGGTCAATACCACACCAACAAGCAGCACCATGTAAACTAGAAAAATATCACTCCAGGATGAGCATATGTATTCTGAGGGTAAAAACAAAATCCATCTGATTATGAATAAATTCAAAATGGCTGTTCCAAATTATGACTTCCTGATAATTAGAAGTAGACCATTAACAAAGAAAAACACCACCACCTTATTAATAAGATTCTACAATATAAATACCATAATCCACATTTGGCCCGCAGGCTTGTTGAATTCGTAACTGAAGATCAATATTTTTCTGCTGGTTGAGCAAGGAACAGGTTTCTTCAAGAGGAGAAAAGAGAAGACAGCATGTTGGATTGATTGTTGAGGGTACATGTTCTCACTTAAAAGACTTTGCTAGGGAAAGACGTTACCAGCACAGAAGCCGGTAATGTCTCATTTTTAGATTTATATATTTGATAATCAGAAATCAGTAATGCTGATTTAAATGGGACAAGCTATTACTATCTCCAATCCAAGGGTCCCCAACCTGTGGGCCATGGCCCACTAATGGGCCATGAGGGGTTTGCAACTGGGCTGCAGAAACAGCTGGTGAGCGCATGCGCACATGCATCCTTACTTGCACAAGCAGCGGGCGAGCGTGTGCGTTCCATTTGCTGGGTGGCAAGCGTGCATGCACACCGTTCTTCAAATGGAACTGCATGCGCTTGCCAGCTATTTGAATGGCACCATCCCCTCTTCTCCCCCCCACCAATCCACAAAGCCGGAAATGTTGGGGAACCCTGCTCTAATCTACATAGTTACTCAATAATGTGGTATTTCAAATTTCTGCAGAGAAAATCAGGTAAGATTTGTTGTGTATTTAAGGAACAAATAAAATACTGGGTCTTTCATAGACAATTCTAAGAGCTCTGATATAATATTTATTATGCTTTAAAATAATAATTCAGTAATTGCAATGAACTCTGTTCTAGCAATCTTTTATATCTCCTTTTTCAAGTACGAATAAAACAATGATTTTCAGAAAGGATGTCATGTAAATTATATTTTGAGAAGAGGTCTATAAATAATAAATCATCTGGAAAGTAATCAATCACTCATACAGGGACATTAACAGTTTCACCATTTATTGGTGGTTGATTGCAGATTAGTTCCAGATTGCAAATTCTTTTAATCTATAGGAATATCAAATCATTTCATAGCTTTCTATATTATTTTCACAACAATGATAGAAGAAATAGTCTGAAATCAATAGATATGTTTTATAGATGAGCAGGACTTAAACCTGGATCTAAACACAATGTTCTGGCAACTTGCTACTTCCTGGTCATTCTTTCTGCAGTTGCTTGTCCAAGGGAATGAGAAACAGGCAAATGGAAGGAAATTGGCCATGGTCATGAGACAGGGGCATGTCCCACAGGAGAATGGCATGTATTAAATATTCATATTGTATGGATACATTTTGTTTTTCTCGATTTCCTTGGTATTATTTGCTTCGGTCATATTGTTAGATTTAAAAGGGGGGGGCAGCTTATAAATAAACATAGAAATTCGTAGAAACAATGGATCTTCAGTCACATGTAAACTCCTTAGTAATCATTTTATGAACTACTGCAGCTACTAAGATTCAACAACTCTCTCCTCATATTATTTTAGAGAACACAGAGTCCAAAGTTTCTGAATAGATTCAGACTGAGAAAAATGATCATTGATTCAGTTTGAATTAGGTTCAAACTGAAGGTCGGGGGGGGGCCTCAGGTGATCTTTTTCAGGGCCAGGCAGAAGAGTTTGTTCAGCACTTGATGGATAAAGTTGCTCAGATCCATTCCCAGTTGGATCCCATGCGTGGAGATGGTCCGTGTGAGATGCCCAGGGAGCGGTCTTGAACTTTTATCTAGGAATGGTTTGATCCTGTTGGCCCCGATGAAGTGGACAGGGTCCTTGATGCTGTCAGCACCACCACCTGTCATTTAGATCCTTGTCCCTCCTGGATGGTGAAGGCCTCCAAGATGGTGTCAGGCAGGTGGGTCCATGCAGTGATTAATACATCACTGGAGGAGGAAAGATTTCTGGATGCTTTTAAGGAAGCCCTGGTTCATCCCCTCCTTAAAAAAACATCACTGGATCCCACCTGCCTGGACAATTTTCGTAGAATTTCCAATCTCCCGTTCTTAGGGAAGGTTGTGGAAAAGGTGGTGGCCAGCAGCTACAGAGGGTCCTGGATGAAACAGATTATCTGGACCCCTTTCAGTCAGGATTCAGGCCCGGTTATGAGATGGAAACGGCATTATGGGTCACGCTTGTTGATGATCTCTGGCAAGAGCGAGATGGGGGTAGTAGTGCAACCATCCTCGCTCTCCTTGACCTCTCAGAATTTTTTGATACCATTGACCATGGTATCCTTTTGGGTCAGCTGTAGGGGCTGGGGCTGGGTGGCACAGTTCTGCGCTGGTTTGGCTCCTTTCTCGGAAGCTACAGCTGGTGCAGAATGCGGCAGCACGGGCAGTTTTGGGGGCCCCAAGAATTGATCCTGTAATACCATTGCTACACAAGCTGCATTGGTTACTAGTCTGCTTCCTGGTGCAATTCAAGATTTTGGTGATGACCTTTAAAGCACTTTCATGGCATGGGTACAGGTTACTTGAAGGACCATCTCACCCCACCGGGATTGGCCTGTCTCATTTGTGCCACAGAGAAGGCATGCTGCCGGTTCTGTCATCCCAATTATTCCGGCTGGAAGAAGGAGGGTCTTCTCTGCTGTTGCTCATACCCTCTGGAACATCTGCTGCCCCCCGATGTGAGATTGGCCCCAACCCTCCTATCCTTTTGCAAGGGCCTAAAGACCTGGTTCTGCCAGTCGGCCTGGGGCCCCAGTGGGGAAACAGCACTGTGGAGGGGGTTGATCGAGTAATAACAGATGCCACCTCCCCCCACTCCGCCCCCATCCTCCCCATGTGTCCTTAGGTTTTAATGTTTGATTTTAATTATTTATGTTTTAATTGTATATGTATAGATATATTTTTATGACTGTAAGCCACCCAGAGTTACCATATGGTAAGATGGGCGGCTAATACATTTTATAAATAAGTTAATTAAGTTAACATGCCAGAGATTCCATACTGTCTCTTCTCCAAATCTTCCATTTTATTGCTCAGACACAAACTTTACCTTATTTATCCCAACTTACCTTCTGCACATCGGCAAACGTTACCATGACATATCTTATCGAGAAGGCCTGTTCCTTTATCTGGATGGTAGAACCTGGTGCATTGTTCATCTAAAGGAAGAATTAAAAGTTATGTTCATACATCACATCAAGAAATCTATGGCAATAATAGATATAAATACTTAGAAGAATGAAGAGTAACCCATTTCTCAAGGAGATTTCAAATTTGGGGCATGTCTATCCTGACAGTGCAATGGAAATCTATCAAGAGTGTTGGCTGGCTGATTGAGTTTTGTTAAGCATTTACCCGAGAAGCACAGAGCCCCACAATGCAATAAGAAAGGTAAGAGAGGATATTCCATTATCTAATAGAGTTAGGAAGTTGGAACATGAACATCTGTAGAATTCTGCTTCTTTTGTCACATGGTATTGCACTGCAAATTTTGGGCATGCAATGCCACAATTAACACACAAAAGAGGTGGGGCTTGTGATGTGACAGCACAATGTTTACTTTTGTCATTCTAGTCCCCCTTTGATGCCTTCTTGTATGTGCCACTTTTTGACAGCATAAAATAGACTATAGATAGTTCTCAGCTTATAACCATAATTGAGCCCTGAATTCTGGTCGTAAATCATTGCTGTCAAATGTTGAGTCTTCACATGACTAAACTCGATTTTATAACCATTTTAATTATGGTCCTTAAGTGAGTCACTGCAGTTGTTAAGTGAATCACATGGTTATTAAGCAAACCATGTGGTTGTAAGTCTGAATCCAGTTTATCAAATGGGAGTTTTTTTGCCGGAAGACTACCTATAGTCATAATTCTTGCAGTCTATTATGAAACCAACGCCTTCTAGTATTAAAGTCTCCTGTTTTAGGGAGCTTCTGTGCAGCATTACATATAATACCCCTGGCTCTGGTATTAGCCATACCAATGCTAAAATACAGTATTGTTATTGTTTTCACTTAGTAATCACAATTGGGACAAGCAACTTGGCCGCTAAGCAGAAAATCCTGTGACAGCAGTTGGCCTTATTTCCCCTTTGGTTGTTAAGCAAAGGGATGCAGTTGCTAAGTGAAAAATAACATGACTGTGACTTACAATTTTACTTCCACTTTCCAAACTGTACAGTATTGTTGCAGGCAAATATGTATGCTAGTTTCAAAGTGGCAATCACATGACTGAGGGATTCTACAATGGTTTTAAATGCAAGGATTGGTCACAAAGTTATTTTTTAGCACCGTTGTGCCTTTGAACGGTTGCAGCGTCCCATGGCCGTTGGTAAGTGAGGACGACAGAGGCCTTATAAATGAGATTACAGGCCAATAATGTGGTATTTTCACTGAAGCTAACAACACCTAGCAAGAGTGAGTTCAAAATGGGGACAAATTGACCTCCCAGGTAAGTTAGGTATCCCCATGACACAGCAGGCGATCTTAGGGTTGCACCTATATGCAAAATCAGTGCAACTGCTTTGCGCAAGAGAATGTCTTCAGGAAATTTCCTTTCCTGAAATTAAAGCACAATCCATTGATCTGTGCTGCCCACAAAACCGAATTAGAACTGGGGATTTTGGTGTCTGTCGACTTTGGTTTTTCAATTTTGCAAATATGTCAGCTCTGATTAGTTGGATTAGAGATTTGTTTAAACAGTTATTTTATATTCTTTAAATATTTTATAAATGTGTATGCATTTGGGGTTATGTTTTTCCAAACAAAGGCCTTTTTGCAATTTTGCCTATTATATATATATATAGGTTTTACAGGTTTAGAGAAAATACCACTGCATTGAAAATGTAAAAGATTCAGAAATAAAAATGATAATGAACTTGGGCAAAACTCTTCCTCAGCCATGACAAGCTCAGCTTCCTAAGTCTCAGTATCACTGTTTTTCCCTAAGATGAGCATCACGTTGCTTGCCAGAGCAGAGCAGAATAGGATTTTGGTGTCACTGGCTTCAGAATGGAACAAGTTGCCACGGCCAACTCACTGCAGCCAACTCACTGCAGAACAACTTGCCATGGCCAACTTGCCACAGGACAACTCACTGTGGGACAACAATTCAATTTAATTATTTAAA